>PVHX01003271.1:0-56495 GCA_004024805.1 Geosciurus inauris | reverse complement strand
AGTTGCTTAGTGCCTCGCCGTTGCTGAGGCTGGCTTTGAACTCGTGATTCTCCTGTCTCAGCCTCTTAAAGTGCTGGGATTACAGGCTTGAGCCACTGTGCCCGGCTTGGATGTTCTGTTTTTTACATGAATTCACAGCCATTTGGGAAGTTGATGAAGTGCTGCCTTTTAGTGTCTGGACCAGGAGGCAGCACTGCTGTTGTTCAAATGCCTGCCTCCTGGAAGGCGTGCCTGCATTGAGCTCTGCATTAGGTTGGCATCAGTGTGCAGCACTGGGTTTCCGGGCACTAGTACACGTCTCTCTGAATAGCTCGGGCCCTTATTTTGCTCCGTTACTTCCTCTGCACTAAGCTGAGAAGCAGCAATAGAGCCATGGTGTCAGTAGTAAAGTCAGTCTTCTGAGACAGGGTCTCCCTGCATGGCTCAGGCTGGTCTTGAACTAGGAGTCACCCCAGTTCTGCCACCTGTGTGGCTGGCTCTGCAGGTGTGCAGCACCACACCTGGTTGTGGTCAGTGCTGTTGAGCTGCGGGCATTTGTCTTATCTGTGTTTCTGCCACTCAGGTCCACGCCATCCCTCTGCGCTCTTCCTGGGTCATGACCTGTGCTTACGCCCCTTCTGGGAACTACGTGGCCTGTGGTGGCCTGGACAACATTTGCTCCATTTACAACCTGAAAACTCGTGAAGGGAATGTGCGCGTGAGTCGTGAGCTGGCAGGACACACAGGTACACGCTCGTTGATGACCTTCAAGTGATGCAGGCTGAACTCGGGGTACTGGGAGCCTGCTTTGATGCTCCCCTCCTGTCAGTCACGAGTAAGATTGGTTCAGATCAAGTCACTAATGGCCAGAAGGTCTGGACATGAGAGCTAGGCCCGAAGTGCCTTGACCTGTGGGACTTGTGGGCTTGTCACCAACTGGTCCCTGGGCGTCCCTGCTGCCTTGTGTGTGTCAGAGCAGCGCGGCTGAGCCCTGTCCTGTGGTGTCTTGTCTTGACTGCCCGCCCACAGGAGCTTCCTCATCTGGGCAGGTGTGTGTGCACATGTGCTTCATGGACACGTGGACTTTCCACACACAGACCCCCGCACTCTTGCTGCTGAGGACACAGAACACAAACTGTTCTGCCAGGCTGAGTTTCCCTGGGACCCCAGCCCTCATAACAAGGCACAGCATTTCAGAAAAAGAAGGTCCCATCTCATACTTCACTTCTGTGGCTGTGTCCTGCATCCTCAGAACCCTGTCCCTCAGCATGCTCTTTGCAACACGTCACAGGCTCCCTGTCTCACATGAAACCAGGGAAATGATCCTCACAGGAGTGAACAGCACTGCTCCTCATACCTGTTAGCAGTCTGAGTGTGAATGGGTCAGAGCCAAGAAAGAGCATGTCCTTTGTCAGACAGCCTGCCTGGCTAAGTGCAGTGGCGCACGCCTATAATCCCAATGGCTTGAGAGGCTGAGACAGGAGAATCGCGAGTTCAAAGCCAGCCTCAGCAACAGCGAGGCGCTAAGCAACTCAGTGAGACCCTGTCTCTACATAAAACACAAAATAGGGCTGGGGATGTGGCTCAGTGGTCGAGTGCCCCTGAGTTCAACCTCCAGTACCAAAAAAAAAAAAAGCCTGCTTTCCTTCAGGGTTGCTTTCTTTTTAATCTTCCAACTTCTTAGGGGGCTTTTAGCCCACTGGTTTCAAACTTTCCTTTCTCTTCAAACATAAGCACTTTTGAAATTAGAAGTTGCCTGTAAGTCTGGCTTCAAGGTGTGTTCTGCAAATCCTTTTTTTTTTTGGTACTGGAGATTGAACTCGGGCACTCGACCACTGAGCCACATCCCCAGCCCTTTTCTAATTTGTAATTTTTTTTTTTTTGTACTGGGGATTGAACTCAGGGGTACTCGACCCCTGAGCCACACCCCCAGCCCTATTTTGTGTTTTATGTAGAGACAGGGTCTCACTGAGTTGCTTAGCGCCTCGCCGTTGCTGAGGCTGGCTTTGAACTCACCATTCTCCTGCGTCAGCCTCCCAAGCCACTGGGATTATAGGAGTGTGCCACTGCACCCAGCCTACGAGAGTTTTTTAGAAGCCTATTTCATCAGTTGGCTTTTTAGGCAAACATCTTGGTGGTACTTTTGGTGGTTTGCCTAGGGTTTACAGGGTGCAAGCATCATTTTTCACAGCGCAGTGGAGCACACCCCAAAGGCCCACTGTCTGCGTCTCCTGTGCATTGGGTCTGTGTATCAGTATCACGTCAATACAGCAATGAGTTGTTACGGTTCTGTCCTTTAAACATCCTGAAGAAATAGGCTTAGGAATCTGGATAAATTAGAAAAAATTAACATAGCTTTTCCACTTACTCATGCATTTACTCTGCCTAGTGTTCTTTACGCTTGCTGCACAAGGAAGCTCCCTTTCCTGCTCGGGCTTTAGCCAAGCCTGCCCAGCATGTCATTAGCCAGAGTGGACCCCAGGCCGCCTGGCAGCGTGAGGAGCCAGAGGTCTGCGCACCTGCTCTTCTGCCTCTGTGGTTTGCTTTCGGCGTTGGCAACAGAAAGCCACTCCAGTCACCTCACTCTGCGTTTCTGCCCTTGATGAAGCCGGTGCCTGCGCTCCTCACCTGTCTCTGGCCCCTGTTGCCTATCAGCATGGGCCCGGCTGGCTTTCCTGCAGGTGGAGGTGGGCAGTTCTCTTGCTCCTGAGAATGCTTCAGGAGCTGTTGGCCCTTCTTGTGGAGGCCTTGCCAGGTGCCCAGTGGTCAGCACTGGCACTGCTGCCCAGGTGGAGGCTCTTTGGCCCCCTCTTGGTGTGGGCTGGAAGGCTAGAACTGTTAATGTGCATTCATTATAGAACTTGGGAGAAAGAAATGTGAATTATCTTTTGTGGTTTTTGCATAAAATCCCAACTAGAACCACAGTGTTGTCTTCAAGGGGGTCGAGGAGTGTTCTGCTGTGCGGTGCTGCACTGTCCCTATTGTTGGGTGTTAGTGGTTCCCATCTCCTGCTCTCCACTGTGGACCTGGAGCAGTGGAGATTTGTCCCCTTAGGGGCTGTGTGTGGCCACAGCAGCTGCTCCAGGTAGACGAGAGTGCGTGCCTGTCTTGCGTTCTCCCCAGCCTGGTGACGTCTGCTCCTGACAACTCCCCGTACTGCCTCTGGTAGCGTGCCTCTCGCTCTGCACCTGCTCTCTGCCGAGCCTCACCCCAGCCTGCCCCTGCAGCTCGTCGTCCCCAAGAGACTCAGGACAACCTGGCTTTGCCACCCAGCAAGCTCGCTGTGCTTCAGGGGCTCTCTTTGTGCTGAGAACTCTTTGTGCTGAGAACTCTCTTTGTGCTCTCTCTCCTGCCCTTTCTTCCTTTTTCTTCCTTTTCTTTTCTTTCTTTTTTGGTGGAGCGGATACTTGGGATTGAACCCAGGGTGCTCTGCCACCGGGCCATACCCCAGCCCTTCTTATTTCTATTTCATTTTTTTAAAGCTGATGTTATCTTTTTATACCTTTATTTTGTTTATTCAGTTTTTTTATGTGGTGCTGGGGATTGAACCCAGTGCCTCGGGCGTACTAAGCAAGCGCTCCACTCCTAAGCCACAGCCCAGCCTTCTGTTCCATGTAGAGGCAGAGCCTCATGGAGGCCAGTGGTGTGCACCTTGGAAGTGCTGATGACCTGTGTGCTGTCTGCCCTGCTGTACCTTGAGGTGTCTGGCTCGAGCAGCTCTGGAGACCTCAGGTGCCACTCAGATCTTCATGGCTCCTCCTGGTCATCTGAGGCCCTTGCCCATCTGAAGACAGGTGCCCAGGTCCTTGTGTTGGGGCTGCAGGGCTGGGGGTCACCATCCTGTCTGTTCTCTGGCGAGAGAAGCTCCGGCTCATGGGACTGCCCCTGGCCTGAGATTGAGTCTGTCCTGCCCTCTGTTCTCACCTGTCAGACAAGACGAGAGCCATGCAGCCGAGCAGCTCTGTCCTGGCGCACAGCCCACAGGGGCGTGCAGGCAGAGGCCCAGGCTGGCCCAGGAGCTGTGAGGATGTCATGGCAGCCAGGCACCTCATGCCAGGCCCCAGCTCCTGTGTAGTCCCTGGTGTCACTGGGGTCTCCAGGAAGAATTTGACCAGAAATCTGATCCTGTGGGCTGAACCCAGGAGCATTTCCCTCAATCTTTCCTTTTATTTTGAGACAGGTTCTCTCTGCACTTGCCAAGCTGTCCTCTAACTTGCCGTCCTCCTGCCTGGGCCTCCACGCTCAGCTTGCATGTCCTTTTCTAGGCACATAACTAGTATTTTGGGGTCTGTCACCTCTGTATTGTAGCACCAGATAAGTAATGTCTGGAATAAGAGCTTTGTCTTCCCACATTCTTGCCGCTTCCTTCAGCTCCTCAGTGGCTTCTGTGTGTTCGGTCTTCACGGGACTCAGTGCCACATGGTCCCTGGCCCGCACGTGGAGGCAGGCTGTTGCCATGACCGCAGTCTGAATGGGAGCCTTCTCGAGACTTGTAGTGCTGCCGGGACCCCATGGACCCATGCTCAGCTGTTCTGGCCCACCCTGAGAAGCACTGGGCCCACAGCCCTACTTGCTTCTCAGGGCAGATCCCAGAGCTGTGGTGAGCATGTGGCCCACAGGCACTGCAGGGAACCCAGGCTCAGCACAGGGTGGGCTGCAGGGCCACCGGCTGTGTGGGGTGGAGTGTGCTCCTCCAGCCCCACGGCCTCACTTCTTGCCCCTTCCCCCTGCCGCCACCTTGCACATGGTGGTCACTGCCCAGGAAAGGCAGCCGCGCCCTTGTTCACAGGACCTCTCCATTGGACTCCTCGGAGGCACTGCCGCAGGCTGCCCCCCCCGTCCTCCTGGGGCCTGTGAGCCCTTTCTTCCCTGGCCGCACGGCATGGCCTCTGGCTTCCCCTCCCTCACGTGGTCTCTGTGCCAACTGCCATTCTCCATCCACTCCAACTGCCATTCTCCATCCACTCCGGCGAGCTCCTCCAGAGTAAGCAGCACCCACTTCGTGCAAAGCTGTGTTCCTCATCCAGAGCTGCCACCTGGGCCCTGGACCAGGTGTCCTTGCACGCATGCTGAAGTGCCAGTGAGGACAGGAGGCAAGGGATCCCTCCCTGCCTTGACTTTGTTGAGCAGGAAAGCAGGTGAAAAACGCAGGTGCAGCAGCAGTGATCACGCCTGTCATCCCTGTGAGCTCCTGGCCAGCCTGGCCATCTTAGCAAGACTGGGGTGCGGTGTGGGTGTCGGGCAGGTGCAACCGCTCCAGCAGCTGCTGCGGAGCACAGTGGTCGGGGGCTGCCTGTCGTCCTGGCATCTCTTGCTTGAGCCTGTCACAGCACGCCCAGCAACACGTGTGACACAGACAGAACCGGAGTAGCAGTCAGACTCCCGGCCTGGATGTGGGTCTTCAGGCATATCCGTGAGGCTCCTGTGTCTGTGTGTGGGATCTGAGCTTGGCAGGCGTGGGCGTCATTGTGTCTGCTCTTTGCCAGGTTACTTGTCCTGCTGCAGATTCTTGGATGACAATCAGATCGTCACCAGCTCTGGAGACACCACATGGTAAGTACCAGACCAGTGCTACACACGGGGTCACACACCTGTCATCCCAGAGACTTGTGATGCAGCTTAGCAAGGCCCTGTCTCAAAACAAGAAATACAAAGGGCTGGGCTCAGTGGTAGAGTGCCTCTGGGTTCAGTGCCTGTCACTGAAGAATAAAGAAAAGTGGTCACCTGGCCAGGGCTGGCCATGTGGTCTGAGGCCACTCCTCTGCTCACTGTAAATCCACACATGCAAGAGGGATGGTTCTTGGCATTCATCAGGCCATTTTTAACTGGAACAAAGAACAGATAATGCCAGGCTGCAGTCATGCATGAAGGTGCCTGATCTCTGTTGGCTCTGTGTCTCCCCTGGCTATGCATATTGTGTAGCCCATGGGGCAGGGGCTCCAGTGCCCCATAGAGGTCGTCTCCCTGCATCATGAGCACAGTGTGAGATGGCAGAGGTGGGACAGGAAGGAATGGGGTCGGCCAGGTGCTTCCCAAGAGTCGCTTTAGCTTCTCCTGGTCTCCTGGTCTTTGGAGGCATTCGTGGGTGGCCAGGAGCTGCTGTGACTGGCCAGTCTGTGGCACAGATACCCACCCACCAGATGAGGTTGGTCCACATCTAGTGAGGAGTTGGGGTCTGTAGGACACAGCCCTCACCTGCCCCTTCAGTGGGGGGATTTATAGGGTCAGAGTGTCCTAGGAGTGAAACCCCATAGATTTACAGGAGCTCGTGGTCGAGACTTGGTTAGAAGGTGGTTTTGAAGCGTACGTCTGGTCACTTCCTTGAGGCCCCTGTGCTCCCTGCTTCCTTTGTGTCCCTCAAGCCTGGTGAGCATGGTCCTATACAGCATGTGGGGCTTCTGGCGGATCTGTATCACCAGGCCGGCCAGGCTTCCCCAGGGGCCGACGTAGAGGGGGCACTTTTCAGAGCTGTTGCTTTCTGCAGTTGTAGCTGGGGCAGCAACGGCTGTGGCCTCGAGACCCACTCCTGTGCAGTGCCATGGATGCCTGCCTTGGACAGCATTGGCGCATGGAGTCCCAGCAACAGCCATTGGGAGCCCCACCGCCCTCCGCCATCCACACATCCCCATTTTGAAGAGGTGCAGCCCTGTGCTGCTATAAGTCACCTCTATGCCCCTGGGTTTATTTGCTTTGCTGTTTCCCCTCCAAAGTCATATCACATGGGGTGCAGTGGTGCCCACCTGTGATCCCAGTGCCTTGAGGTGATAGGATTATAAGTTCCAGGCCAGCCTCAGTGACTTAGGGAGACCCTGTCTCAAAATACAAGGGGCTGGGGACACAGAGCAGTAGTGAAGCACCCCTGGTTCAATCCAGTACCACTCACTGCAGTTTAAATCTGTCTTCTGTAAAAGCAGTAAGGTTCCCGTGGTCCTGGGTGGTGGAAGGTGGTGTATCAGGTACCTGAACCTGACTTGCTTGTCCCTGCTTCAGTGCTCTGTGGGACATTGAGACCGGCCAGCAGACGACCACGTTCACTGGACACACTGGAGATGTCATGAGCCTGTCTCTTGCTCCTGACACCAGACTGTTTGTCTCTGGTGCTTGTGATGCTTCTGCCAAGCTCTGGGACGTCCGGGAGGGGATGTGCAGACAGACCTTCACAGGCCACGAGTCGGACATCAACGCCATCTGTGTGAGTCTGGGCTGCCTCTGGGCAAGGGCTTCTCTCTCTCCACAGGCAGGACTGTGGATCCCCACCGAGCACTGGCTCAGGCTGGTCTGAAGTTGGAGGCCAGCTGATGCGTGCTGTGCCTCGCCAGGCCCCTGCGCCAGGCCCCGCCCCGGGATGCCGTGGTACAGGTGCCCCTGTGTCCTCACCAGCACCCTGTGGGGCCTCTGGCCTCCCAGGGTGCCTCGGAGGGACGTGTGCTGGGCCGGGGGCTGTGCTCTTCCTGCACATGGCCAGCCTGGACCCCTGGCCACTGCGGAGAAGCAGGAGCCCTCCGGTGGCAACAACCCCCGCCGCGTCCGCAGCGCCCTCTTCAGAGCAGCCACGTGACCGCGGTCTCTTTTTGAGCACTTCATGGGTCTTGACCTGCCTTCTCTTTCCAGTTCTTCCCGAACGGCAACGCGTTTGCCACTGGCTCGGACGATGCCACCTGTAGGCTGTTTGACCTCCGTGCAGACCAGGAGCTCATGACCTACTCCCACGACAACATCATATGCGGGATCACCTCTGTGTCCTTTTCCAAGAGCGGGCGCCTGCTGCTCGCCGGGTACGACGACTTCAACTGCAACGTCTGGGACGCGCTCAAAGCAGACAGGGCCGGTAGGTGGCCGCAGGGTGCCTGCACTCCACCTGTGAGGGGAGAGCACCTGGGTGGCGGGCAGGAGAGCCACGCCCACCCACTCTGTCCCTGTCACGGGTGCTAAAGGGCTTTCTTGTTAAATGGACACATGGCCCTTAACCTGAAGGAGGCTGACCTTGGGAATTCTCCAGCAAGTCTGTCTGGAAGCAGGGAAGCTGGACACCCCAGCTGATCCTTCAGCCCCTCTGGGAGAGCAAGGGGAATCCTGACTGGTGGGTGGGAGTGTCACAGCGTTCTGCATGAGAGACAGCTGTGTCCATATCTTATGCGGTCAGCTGCTTTGAGATCAGGGTTTTGATTCTTTTGCCTGGTTTTTTGCTCCTTTGATGATTTAAGCTTCTCCCATGAGTGTTGCAGTGTGAGTGGCCCTGGGCTCCTGTGCGTGGTCCCTTCTCATCCTCTGGGTTGAGCTTGTGTTTCCTGTGAGGAGGGCTCCTTGATGGCCACTCCTCTAACAAGCTTGGGCTTGGCCACACCCTTTGGTGTGACTTCCTAATGGACAGAACTTTCCCCCTTGCTGGGGTTCCTTCCCTTGCTACATGAGGTCCCAGCCTCACAGCAGGCGAGCGCCCTTGGGCCTGTGTGTCATTGTACCCTTGTGCTCCCAGGTGTCTTGGCTGGACACGACAACCGCGTCAGCTGCCTGGGGGTGACTGATGATGGCATGGCTGTGGCGACAGGGTCCTGGGACAGCTTCCTCAAGATCTGGAACTAACACCAGTAGGTAATGGAGCGGCCCACACGCCTTCCCTGAGCAGAGCTGTACGATGCTCCTAGGACCTGAGATGTCGCTGCGGGTCTGTAGAGCAGCGTGGACGTGGTGTGGTCCTGGAGGCTAGTAAATGGAAGGGATGGCCCCTTGGCTGTGGGTGCTGAGGGAGCAGTGGGGAGGGCAGCGTTGGGGGGCTGAGCCCCGAGTCCCCGCGTCTGTACGTTGACCCACACTCTGTTCACAGGGCACGTGGACGCCATGGAGACTGGAAGACCATTCCGACCTTGAAGCGCTGCAGTGATAGCATATCCTATCCAACCGTACTAACGTGGGCACCACACCTCCCTCAGAACTTCAAAGGGCAAGATCTTTTTCCTTCACCTATCGCTGAAACCAAGAGCACAATTCCCATTGCGAGAAGGTCTCTGTGCTGTAAACTAAACGAGCTGTGCATTCCTTCCGGGCCGTTGTCTTTGTTTTCTTTTTTGTCTTGGATGAGTTTTAAAAGGAAATACCACAATAAACGTGTTAACAGAAGGCCACCCTGAGTGTGATTGTGAGAGACGCCTCTGCACCAGTGGGTGGAGCCGGGCGGGTCCTGTTCTGCGGCCCCCTGCAGAGCCAGTTGAGGACTCTGTTGAGCTTGTGATTGTTCCTGAGTTTCGGTGTGTCCTGGCAGGGTTCTGGAAGCTTCCGCGCTTCCTTTTTCAAGCATACGCCTCTGTCAGAAGTGGAGCAAGACCGGTGTCTGGGGCAGGCCTCTGATGCTGCCCGGCGGTGGCACAGGCGTTAGAGGAGAGCACTGAGGCACCCTCAGGGCCTGCTCCAGCCCTCCTGGCCCTCCGCCCAGCTCTGCCCAGCTGTCCCCCTCACCCTGGGTTTCCTGTGAAGGGAAGTTTGTGCTCCCGCCCCACCCCACCCCACCCCACCCCACCCTCGTCAGGAACCTGTTCTCCAGAGAGATGCCTGTCCTGTGCTTGGATAGTCAGTCGGTTATTTGTGTATGAAACAATGTACAAATCAATGTTTTGAAAATAATGATCTCAGACTTTCTAAGTTGAATTTTAAACACTTTGATTGTTTGCCATGTTGGGTGGTTTACTCTTAGAATCGCATGCTGTAGAAATGCTCACTGCACATAGGACTCAGTCCTTAGGTGTTCTTTTCTTTTAAGAAATACCCTCTTAAAGCTGTAACCGTGGCGGCTCTGTCCACTCCCTGTCACCACTGCACACATATCGGAAGCAGCAAGCGCTCTACATGTCTGAGTAGCGGAGAAGTCACTGTTTTCTTTACTTCTTTAAAAAAAATACAGTCCTGTTGCGAACGATTGCTGTTGGATTCTGAGGGAAGGGGTAGGGGAGGGACAGAGCGCCCACCTGCCTCCCTGCTCCAGGACCGCCTGCTGCACCACCTGTGCAGACCTGTGCTGCGGCCTGCAGGGTGCGGCGGCCCTCCTGCGCTCCACCTGCACCTCTGTAGCGCTCTCTGCACCCCCTCTCCCTTCTGTATTTGAAGTTGGTGTACTGCAAGGAGGCTGGATGCAAGGCAGATGCTATGTTGAACTGTACTGTTATTTAAGATGTAATAAAGCAGTTTGACATGAGGGACTTTGCTCTGCTGGTTGTTTGCGGGACTTTGGTATAAGGGGTGGCCGCCTGCCCTTGGTTGCCCCTGCTGCTGGGAGGCCTGACGGGCCTGCCCCCCGCCCCACGTCACAGAGGACCTGTGTCAGAACGCTGGCCCTTCCGAGGTTCCTGGGAAGCCCTGGTCTCAGGCCTACAGAACAGCATGGTCCACCTGCCACCACCCAGGCCATCGAGGGTGGAACCCCAAGTCCCTGCTCTGCCATCCCCTCCTTGGAAGCCAACAGCCCTAACTTCCATTTTGTAGTCCCCCTAAGATATCTGAGGCCAGGTACCCAGAGACGCCCCTCCTCCTGGGTAGGTGGCGTTTTCATCTGTCTGCATGAGTGAGCTGCCCAGGAGCACAAGAGGAGGCCGAGGCTGCATGGGGCTCAGCACCCACCCGCCTCCAGCATCTCACGCCAGTGCTTTCTAGGCTTCACCGCTGGAGATCCTGGAGGTGACTGTGCCAGTCTGCACGGCTTGGCACACGTGAAGGATGTCCCTTTTCTCCAGCCCACGTGACAGCAGAGAGGCTGGTCCTAGGACTGAGTGGGCCAGGCCTACTTTGCTGGGTGAGGGTATCTGTGCCCCTCAGGAGTAGCTTTTGGGAGGGACCTGGCAGGGCAGCCTAGTGCGACTTCAGCCTGCCAAAGTGGGACTGACCAGTAGGCTGAGCCTCACATGTCCTGGGCTGGAGGGTTGAGTCCACAGGGGCAGGCCACTCCACCCACTCCCTCTCTGGGAATTCCCATATCCTATGGGGTCCAAGCCTGGCACCCAGTAAGCCGACCTGAACGGACAGGTGGGACCTGCCCCCTGCCCCTTTACCTCACCGTTGGCCCAGAGGGGACAGGAGCTGATGGCCACTGTTCCATTTGCTTAGCAACATAACTGAAACAGGTGTCCACTACAGGCATGTGGACAGCAGCACTGACCAGGGCAGTGTAAAAGGGAAGGATTGTTCTCTCCCGGCTGGGATGAACCACAGGTGTCCTCAGATGGTAGGCTCCAAAGCTCCTGTTTGCACAGATGGTATCCACCATTGACTGGTGGGACAGGAGCAGCATCACCACCTGCAGCCCTGAGGGACCAGGAGGCTCCAGCCCTTCCACATCACTCCCCACAGCCTGCCCTGTAGCTTCCACTCTGCCCCCGTGTGCACCCCGCCCATATGGCCTGGCTCTGGCCCTGCTCCCAAATGGTCCTGTCCTCCAGCACTGACTGCATGTGTTCTCTATGTCCATGTTACCAGGATTCTGTACTGTCCCACACAGAGCAGGGCTTGGCCCTCAGCAGGGCACTGCTTGTGGCCTCTTTGGCCACAGATACATCTGGTGCTCAGGGCAGCTTACACACACACACACACCATCAGCACCATCCCTGGTCAGCTGGGTGGCCTGGGTGCAGGGACAGGGACCTGAGGCTGGGAGGGGGCTGGCCTGGCTCCACCCGGGCCCCACCAACCAGCTCATCCCACTGTTCTGTAGCTTCCCAATCTCTGCTGTCGTGGTACCCACTCCACCCACTAGGCTCATGCCACTCCTACACCTGCTGTTACTCTACCTGAGGGACACCTGTCCATACGCACTCCTGACTGAGCAAAACGCCTCATGCTCTGCGGCCCCTCCTCTGTCTGCCTGCCCTATCTGTCTGCTCCTCTGCTGTGGCATAGTGTGCCTGGCACACGGCATTCAGAAAGAGGGTCGCTCCCACCAGCCCAGGCAGGACACTGACCCCCTAGAAAGGACAGAGTCAGTGCTGGGTGGGATGGCCCCCTTCTCTGTTCCCAAGCCAGAGAAAGCTGGGCCTAGCCTGTGCCAGGTGCACTGGCTGGAAGCCAGAGGCTGAGGGTCAGACAAGATGACCTTAGAATAGCCAGGGGCCCTCACCTTCTGCCTACTTGTCCCTTGGGCTGCTAGCCACCTCCCCTTTTGGATGCTGGGCAGCCTCTGCTCACCCTGTTCACCCATGCAGCCAGCCCACCTGAAGCCAACTTCGTGCCCAGAGCTGAAGGAGAACCCCAAAAAGTGCAGCCTGACCCAAGCACTCTGTCCTGGCTCCTAAGAGCAAGGGCACAGGCTGACAGCCCGTCTCTGGGCGCAGGCCACTGTCTCTCCCTCTGCTTCTCAAACCAGCTGGCCGCCTCATGCAACCTTCAGCAGAGGTTGGGACCAGATTTGGGGGTCTGAAGTGTCAGCAGCATTGCCATTTTTGAGAAGGAATATCAAACGACAAATCCCCCTAACAGCTAGGTCAGCTGCTCTGGGGCCAGAGAAAGGGCAAGGCTATACGGCCACCCCTGCTGCCACCTTCCTGACCCCGGCCCTCCTCTGTGTAGGATCAGTTTCCTCACCGACTCCAGCTCCAAGGCACTTTGACCCTGTTCCCGCTCTCCCTGTTTGGACTTGCCCAAGTAAAATGCTTCTGGGAACCTTCTGGGCGCTTTCAGAGCCCCTGCCAGCCTAGGCCTTGTTGGAGCAGGCTGTCCTGGGCTAGTGAGACCTTGGCCACTGAATCCCCTGCCCATGAGGCTGCACATTCAAGGTCACCAAAGCACGCCACAGCCTGCTTTCTCCTGTAAAATGGGGAAGCCACCTGCACACCTGCTGGGCCAGGGTAGACAAGGGGTTCCCCTGGCCACGGCCATGCGTGTGTCAGTCCCCTTTGGAGAGAGCACGCGAGAAGAGCACTGACTCTGGGCCAAGGATGTGAGCCGGGTGCCTCTGCGGGTGACTGCTCCCACTCTAGAAGGTTCTCAAGCCTAGCCGGGCCTAGCATGCATCACTCAGTGTCAGTGTGACCCTATAATGCAATAATCCATCTAGAAACAGCTCAAGCCTGCTGTGGGTGTGGCTGGCAGTCACTTTGGGGAAGCTGTCGGGTTCACAAAATAACCTATGAGGAAGTTACAGAGCTTAAGAAATTCCCGGAATCCCACCATGTTTGCCCCCTTTCTAGTCACTCTCGGGGCCTCCACAGCGCAGTGGTCCATGAACAGCAGTGTCATTCTTCCCAAGAAGACACAAGACCCATCCTGGGAGTCCCCCAACGGAGAGCAAGCTGACAGTAGCAGGTATGGGGTGATGGGGAGGCTGGAGACCCACAAAGCTGCTGAGAGGCAAGTTCGTACTGGACCAGGCTCCGTGTCAGGGAGCCCCGCGGGGAAGGAATGGCCAAGGCTGTGCTCGCGGGGCCGGCGCGGTGCACTTGCGTGGCTGGTCTCCCACCGGGACCCAGGAGCCCAGGACAGCACCTGGCGCCTGCTGGGGCACCCGAGGCAGGGAGGCAGAACAGGTGGATGCCCAGGGTTCAGCAAACCCCTGCACCGGGGGCCACGGCTCCGCCCGAAGCTAGTCCGCTGGGTGGCCCTGGCCCCTTGCTCGTCCCCTGCCTCCAGGCTGCGCGTGTGGCACAACGCTGTCCGAGGACACCCAGACCCCTGCGAGGCACACGGGGCAGCTCGCGGTGGGCCTGAAGCCCGGTGGCCAAGGGGTCGGAGCGCAGGACCCAGGGGCAGGGCCACCTCCCGACGCCTGGCGGCCGGGGCGCAGCGCGATCGCGGCTGCTGCGCAAGTTCTGGTTCCCGCAGTCGGCCGATCCACGCCGCGTCACGCTCGAGGCGATAGGGCTCCCGCGGCCCCTCACCCGAGGCCACCCCTCGGCTCGCTCGACCCTGGTCCACGCTGTCCGCCAGGCGTCGCCCGCCCGGAGGGGCGCGGTGGGGCTGGGCTGAGGTCGGGCTGCCGTGGAGGAGGCCGAGCGGGGCGCCTCTCCCGCGGCGGGTGCGCGGGGACCGGCGGTCAGGCCCCTGGCCCTTGGTCCCTCGCCCCTGGCTCCTAGCTCCTGGCCCGTGGCGCCTCGCCGCTCGCCCGTGGTCCCTAGCCCCTCGCCCGTGGCCCCTCGCCCGTGGCCCCTCGCCCGTGGCCCCTCGCCCCTGGCCCTTGGCCCCGCCCTTCTGCCCCGCCCCGACCACGCGCAAGGCGAGAGCTCCGGGGAGGCGGCGTGCGCGTGCGCGGTGGCGTGCGCGTGCGCGGCAGCCGCGCCTGCGCACTGGGCGGCGGTGCAGTGCTGCTCGGCGGCGCCGGCGCCGGTCCGTGCGGCCATGGGGCGGCGGGCGGCGGGGACGCCGAGGGCCAGGTAGCGGCGGGGCGGCGGGGCCCGCGGGCTCGGCCCGGCATGTAGACGCCCCGCGGCGCGCGGCAGCGGACGGTGAGTGCGCGGGGCCCCGCCGAGGCCGCCGGCCCTGCCCACCTGTCTGCCGTGGCCGCCGCAGGCGCTGGCCCTCCGCGGCGCGGCTCGGGCTCGTGGCGGGCGCGGGCAGGGGCCACCGGCGGGGTCGCGGCCGGGCTCGGGCCTGGGGACGGCCGTGCACGGGGACGGATGGGGCAGCCTCGGGGAGGCCGCTGGCCGTCTTCGCGCCCTGGGCAGCTGGCGCCTGGACCTGGCTGCTCGGTGGGCTTCGGGGCGGCGCCGTGGCAGGAGGGCCTTGAGTGTGGCGGCGCGGGCGGCCCCGAGCCGAGGACCCCAGGCAGGACGGCTGGACTCGGCGAAGTCACATGCTGCCCTGGTACCCAGTCCTCGCCAGAAAACTCGAAAGTTCCCCGAGCCCGCGGTGGCGTGTCCGCCGCCGGCCTGCCCGGTCTTCTCTTGCCCACTGCCCCGGCTCTGGTGTGCGGCCTGATTCGGGGGCGCTTTACTACCAGGCTCTCACCCGGCCCGTTTTGTTTTTTGAGTCAGGGACTCGCTAAGTGCCCTAGGCTGGCCTCCCGCTTGCGATCCTCCTGCCTCGACCTCCCGAGCCGCCGGAGTGCAGGGGTTGCAGCCCGCCGCACCGGCTCCCCTTTCTCTCTCTTGTGGAACAGGGCGTGCCTGGCACAGTGGTGGCCTGGCCGTCTCCTTCCTGGGCCACGGACCGCCTTCCTTCCCTTCCTTCTCCATAAGCAATGGGACTCCTTTGGCTTTGATTCTGAATGACGAGTTATTTTTCCTTTCTTGTTTTGGAATACACTCCGTTTTAGCTCAAAACTTACTCATCCTGCTTCTGCTTGGCTTTCCGGGGAGTGCTTGCTTTTCAGCTGCACTCATCTGTTGCGCGTGGCAGGGCGGCCTCTCCAGCCTGTGGCCGGCAGGCTTACCTAGTGAGTTATTGTAGCGTCTTGCAGGATTGAACGCCTCAAGGTCTCCTCGTTCCCCTACACTTCACCTCCGGAGCCCCTGGACTCTGCTCTGCATGGCCAGTCTGCCCTTAGCAGTCACTGAAAGTGCAACCCCTCCTGCTGCTCAACAGGTGCCAGGTGGCTCCTCTAGATGTTTCTCGTGTTTCTTCTTCTGGGGGTTGTGCTACTAGAGCAACTAACTGGTAGTACTGCTGTTTGTGTGAGGTTTGTTTGTGGTGCCCGGGCTGGCCTGGAACTTGGGATCCTCCTGCCTCCACCTCCTCCGGAGTCTGGGTCACAGGCATGTGCCACTGTGCCCAGCCAGATGGTTTGCTTCAGGATGAGGACAGACTCAATCTTTTTTTTTTTCTTAATATTTTTTTTTAGTTGTTGATGGATCTTTATTTTATTCATTTATTATTTATATGTGGTGCTGAGGATGGAACCCAGTGCCTCATGCATGGTAGGTAAGCGCTCTGCCACTGAGCTACAGCCCCAGCCCCCAGACTCAATCTTAATCACCTCAGATCTGTAGGTAGGATAGCACAGCAGCAGCTCCCAGCTTTTCAGAAGGCCCAGAACCACTGGGAGGGACCTTGAGGTGACAGGAAGATGGGCTTGTCACCATAGGGCCTCCTCCAGCAACCCTACTTTCTTTTTTTTTTTTTTTTTTAATTTTTTTTTTAGTTGTAGATGGACACAATATCTTTATTTTATTTATTTTCATGTGGTGCTGAGGATCGAACCCAGTGCCTCACGCATGCGAGGCGAGCACGCTACCACTGAGCCACAACACCAGCCCCAGCAGCCCTGCTTTCTACGTCCATCTAGTGGCAGTTACCACATGGGCCTGTCCTTTCTGGACTGGAAGGTGTCACTTTGCAACTTCAGGACTCCATGCCTTGTTTGTGCTGGTGACATCATTTGTAGCATCTCCCGACCTATCGCTGTCATGCTCCGGGTTACTGCATGGGAACAGGTAAATTAATAAAAATAAGAGTTTCGGAGCCTGGCGCGGTGGTGCACACCTGTAATCCCAGCACTTAGGGAGGCTGAGACAGGAGGTTCGCGAGTTCAAAGCCAGCCTCAGCAACGGTGAGGTGCTAAGCAACTCAGTGAGACCCTGTCTCTACATAAAACACAAAATAGGGCTGGGGATGTGGCTCAGTGGTCGAGTGTCCCTGAGTTCAATCCCCGGTACCAAAAAAAAAAGTTTCGGTTCTTTGGACAGATGGTGACAATGGAGAAGGTGCAGGCAGTGTGAGGGTGCCACACACACTAAGTGGGGATGTCACCTGGCTTCCCATTGGGAACCACAGGTCTCAGGTTTTCCTGGCTGCCCAAGGACACAGAGCCACCCAGGTGGGCCTGGTGGCCTCGTCCCCTTCAGCAGTGTGCTCTGGGCCGGCTTCGCTTGCTGGGGTTAGCATTGCCTGAGGAGCGCCCTACCCTGCAGTCTCTGCTCTGGGCCAGTTCTCCTCTCACACCTGCCAGTTCAGCAGACACGGCCCCAGCACTCTGGTGCATCTTCTTGATGTGTGTTCTGTCTGTTGAATGTGTTTATTGGCATCTTGGCATTTTTCCTCGCCATTTCATATTGAATTTTTTTGTTTTGTTTTGTTTCATTTGCAGTACTGAGATTGAACCCAGGAGTGCTCTACCAGTGAGCCACATCCCCAGCCCCTTTTTTAATTTTATTTTGAGACAGGGTCTTGCTAAGTTGCTGAGGCTGACTTTGAACTTGCAATCCTCCTGCTTTACCCACCCAAGCTACTGGGATTACAGGTGTGTGTCATCATGCCTGAAGCCCTTTTTATTTTTCATTTTGAGACAAGGTTTTGCTAGATTGCTGAGGCCAGCCTTGAACTTGCCATGCTCCTGCCTCAGCCTCCCAAGTTGCTGGGATCACAGGCTTGTGCCAGTGTCCCATTGCCTGGCTGTACGAGTTTTCTATGTAAAAAATTTTTTCCAGCTGGGCATGGCGGCGCAAGCCTGTAATCCCAGTACTTAGGGAGGCTGAGACAGGAGGATCGCGAGTTCAAAGCCAGCCTCAGCAACGGTGAGGCGCTAAGCAACTCAGTGAGACCCTGTCTCTACATAAAACACAAACTAGGGCTGGGGATGTGGCTCAGTGGTCGAGTACCTCTGAGTTCAATCCCCAGTACCAAAAAAAAATTTTTTTCCCTAATTTTATTGATGCATTATGATTATACACTGTAGGAGATCCCTTGTCACATATTGTACATGCACATGGCATAACAGTATGTACGGGTCCTTTACGAATACTTTGTTGTTATGCTTTGGTGTTTTTCCCAGTGAAACTTCCTAATGCAGAAGTTGCGTTTAGAGTTGTGTGCCCTGAGGGATCAGAACACACTTGGCTGGAGTCAGAATCATGTCCTTTTAAAATGGTCAGCAGTGCTGGGGGTGGGGTTATGGCACAGTGGTAGCGTGTTCGCCTAGCACGCGTGACACACTGGGTTCGATCCTCAGCACCACATAAAAATAAAGTAAAGATATTCTGTCCACTTACAACTAAAAAATAAATATTAAAAATAAATAAATAAAATAAAATAAAATGGTCAGCAGTGCTTGTGCTGGGAGGTGGCTCAGTGGCAAAACATCTGGCTGGCAGGCACAAGCCCTGGGGCTGGTCCATCCCCAGCACCAACCTCCCTTAAAAAAAAAAAAAGGTTAGTATGCCAAAGAAACTTGAATTAAATGTGAACCTTGATTCACAGTTGTCAAAAAGTACCTTGTAGAGATAGCTTAAAATTTTAAAGCTATTTTTAGTGTTTAATATGATTATGAATTAGTTTACTCCTTAGTCATCAAATTGGTCTTTGCAAGTAAATATTACAGGCCTCTAGTTAATGAATCGGTATACTGATAGGTGAGCAGCCGGGCCTTGCTGGATTTTCCTCTTGGTCTGTTAGCACTGGATCAGAACCTTTCCTCTACTCACAGTGCAGCACCATGCCCATGCAGTCCACTCTCCATGAAGCTCGAGGGGAGGGTCCTGCAGGGCAGTGCTGGGGACAGCGGGAGGCTCGGCACCCCTTCCCCCAACCCCACCTGTACATGTCTTCATCTGCATCCTTGGTGAGATATCCTGTGTAATAAACCAGGAGTGTTTCCCTGAGTCCTATAGTCCATTTGAACAGGGAGGGGACTGTGGCTGGTGGCCTGTCAGTTAGAAGCACAGGTTACTGGGGGTGCTTCTCTTTCTTTGGAGTGGTGGAATTCTCCCACGCTTCCCAGAGCGCAGGTTCAGAGCTGACAGCTGTATGCAGGGCTGCTGGCGAACATGGGGCACCCCAGGTGACCCAGCTGTGCTGCCATATGGGGGCCTTTCCGTGGTTAGGCCACTGGTGTCCTCCCAACACCTGAGCCAGGCCTCCTGCATGGCGCACTCCCCAGCTGCCATCCTCCAGTTTGGTGTAGCCGGAGCTTGGGATCCATGGCCTGAAATCGCCCTGTTGACCCCACACACTGCTGGAGACGGGCATGGCAGAGCCTTTCTTGGTGTAGAAGGAAGTGCCCCAGAGGCACAGTTTTGAGTCTGAATGGCCACTTCCCGGAGACCTTTGGCTGGCTCCAGCCCTGTGCCCCTCTTTTGGGCCTCCCTTCTGTGCTGGGTCCTGTTGTCCATTGTCCACCAGGGGTCAGCATGGGCCTGGCAGCCTCTGGCCAGGTGGCAGCTCTGTCTTCTGGCTTTGAGAGCCCGCAAGTCCCTCGGCCTGGCCCTGCCTCTGTTGGGGGTCTTGAGTCCTGGGTTGGGTTTCCGCTGCCCTCAGTGCCCTGGACTTCAGCTGTGGCCTGGCTGCCAGCTTCCACTGCTTGACCAGCTTGTGCCCAGAGGCAGCACTGCTCCTGAGTGACAGTCCTCCCTCCAGCATCGTGTTGTGAGACTCTCCTGTGAGCTGCCTCCTGCCTGTTCTGACAAAGACTTGTCCCCACCTGGGTGGGGGAGCACCCCTTCAGGGAGCTGCCGTCCTGTGGAGTGGAGAGGAGCTCAGAAACCAAATGTGGCTTCAGGCTGCCTGGTACAGGTCCTCGAGGGAGCACTGGAGACCTCTGTCCTGCCACTGGGACCCAGGCCTGCTGTGCTCTGCCCCTGAGCCGCCCGGCCCTGACCAGTTTGATGAGGGTTCCTCTTCCTTTATTCAACAGATGCACTTTGAGTTCCTTTTCTCCACAGCACCTTTTTTCAGGGTGTTTAAATTCTTTTGGTGCATTTGCATATGCTTGGTGGTTTGCTGAGCACCATTTGGGGTCCCTTGAAAGATTCTGTGGGGCCAGTCACAGTGACACACACCTGTAACCCCAGCTCCTCAGGATCACAAGTCAAGGCCAGCCTGGGCAACTTAGCAAGACCCTGCCTCAAAATATAAAGGGCTGGGGTGTAGCTCCACGGCAGAGCACCCCTGGTCAAGCTGTCCTAATGATTAGTCATTTCACAGTGTTCCTGCCTCCGCACACAGGTGAGCTTTGGGGGCACCTCATCTCCAAGCCATACACCTCATGTTTTCAGATACTGAGGCAGAACCTGCCTTCCCGTGTCTTTGACTGACTTGTCCTGGTGCCCTGGGAGCACTGTGGACTTTGCTCTGCTTGGCTCCCTGGGACAGCTGACGTTCCCTGTCCTCGCCCTCAGCCTCCATCCAGAGCCTTCCTGCCTCATCTCTTAACCAACATCCAGTTTTGTGCCTTCCCTCTGCGTCACTTCCCTCAGCCAAGTGGTGTGCACCTGCTGGGCCTGGCCCTCCCCGCGGGAGTGCCGTCGGGGCCACTGGTCAGTGCTGGCCATGCAGACAGTGCCCAGGTCCTCGATTCTGCCTTCTTGTCTTTCTCCCCACCCTGCAGAGGAAGCAACAGCCAGTTTGGCTGGAAAGCGCCTCTCCAAATTCCCCAGTTGTGTTCACACGGGATTCGTGGTATTGCGCAGGTGGTGGTGGAGTTCAAGGCCGCAGCTCAGGGAAGGCTCCAAATAAAAGAGTAGTGCCAGGACAGGTAGTGTGCTTGGCCAGCCTAAGGAGAAGAAAGGAAGATGGGGGCAGGTATGTTCCCAAGGAGCTGGCGTTGGAGCAGATGTCAGATGAGGGTGGTTTACAGTTTGGGAACAGCACAGAGAACTTCCCATGTGCCAGTCTTAGAACGTTGGATCCTATGGTGAATTCCTTTTGTAGAGCAGATCCAAGTCCTTCGTCACAGATTTGTCCAGCAGTTACTTGGTCAGTCTGTGACTTGTATATTTTTTGGCTTCTTTTTTCCTTTGGTGACACCAGGGATTGGAGCTGGCAACTGCATAGCATGCACTGTCTGTAGGGTATGTTTCTGGACCCACAGCTGTTCCTCCTGGAGGGCTGCACAGCAGGGCAGGAAGCCAGATAGCAGTGGACTTCCACCTTTGTGCTTGTTCCGAGGTGTTTTTGAGGTGTTCTGGACCTTTGACCTGACCATGGGAGTGGTAGTCCCTGCACGTCACAGCTCACCGAGAACTCTGCTTGGGTTTCTGGGGCTGAATGGGGCCTGTGGGTGGATGTTGAGTGGTCTCTGTGCCACGGGTGTGGGTACCACTGGCCTCCCCTTCGTTTCTGCCACTGTGCCCAGGGCCTCCATTGCTCCTGCCAAGCCTCGTGTTTGCCTGCTGTGGCTGGCCGCGTCCCCACCCCAGGTGCTCTCCTGCTATGGGTCAGCTCTCGCTGGCCTGCCAGCCGGGCTGGCCTCCTGGAGACCTGCAGGCAGACTGGCCTGTTGACTGTGGCCTGTTGGTGTCTGCGGTGCGCCCTCCTCGCCTCACTGCTGCTGTGGAGTCTGCTGGTCACTGGGCCTTACGTATTTTGGTTAAACCTCAGTGCCTCTCAAGCGAGGAGAGCACTGACCACAAGGGTGGTGCTCTCGGCTCCAGCTACACCTTGGGCTCATCTGTGGACAGGAGAGGCCCATGCCATGCCCGCATCCTGATCCTGTGGAGTAGGTGGGACATAGGAGTTGGCATTTTTTTTGAAGGACCTCAGGCGACTGTAAAATGCACCCAGAATGAGAACCCAGCTGTTGAGGACTCAGCCTCTGACCTTGACATTTCCCCTTGCCAGTGCCCCAGGTGTCTTAGCAGCTTGAAGTGCTGTGACAAAGCAGCACAGTGGTGTGTTCTGGGCTCAGCAGCTGGCTGATACCCAGCGTCGGGCACCAGGGGCTATGGTTTCTGGCGAGGACGCCTCCCCTGTGCCCTGCATGGCCTTACCTTGGTGCTCATGGGGCGGGCAGAGGGTGGAGGAGGGGGCTCATGCCTCCTGTAGGCACGCCACCTGGTCAGGCCACCGTGGGGCGTTTCTCTTGATCACCTGCTGAGGACCATCCCCAAGTACAGCCCTGCTTGGCCGGGACAGGGCCAGTCCCGTGGCGTGGTCCTGCCCAGTGCCAGGTCTGCTGCTTCCTGGCTTGCTGAGGTTCCTGCTGCAAGGAGAACACATGCAGGGCTTCCTGCCCAGCCCTCCGTCTAGCAGTCCAAGGCTTCCTGCCTGCCAGAAGCCAGTTCTGGCACCCGGCTGGCTGCTCTCCCCTCTGCCCTGTACTGAGGCTCAGGGTGTCTGCCGAGTGCTGAGCTGTCCTGCCCAGGTAGGCTGGCCTCCAGAGGACAGAGGCTGTCGCCAAGGCTGCTGTTGGCTTCTCTCGTGATCCTCTGGTGACTTTCAAGAGAATCATGCCTTGTGATCAGCCCCTTGGTTGAACTGTGGATTGTTACAGTTCAGTTTCTCTCCAGACCCTCTTTCCCTTTCCTTCATTCCTGGGGATTGGGCTCGGGTACTGCACCACTGAGCTGCCCTCCAGCCCTTTCATCTTTCATTTTGAGGCAGGGTCTTGCTGAGTTGGCCAGGCTGGCCTGGAACTTGCCCTCCTGCCCGAATGGCGGGGACAGCGGGCTTCCCAGTTCCGTGTGCCTGTTGCTGCCACTGGTGTCTTTCTGGGCTGCCTCAGTCCGTGCCAGCTGGAGATAAGGCGCTCATGGCTTCTCACTCAGCAGTTCTAGCACGGCTTTAAGGGGTCAGTCCTCGGGGCTGTGTTTGCCCCCTCTCATTCTCCGATGGTACACATGTGAGTTCTGACTTGGCCTTGATCCCTGAGCTGGTTGGGAGAACGTTCCAGAACTCCAGTTGATGAGATCACTGTCCTTAGTTCCTGGCCTGTCCTCTCCTGGGCTTGCTGCAGTGGTCAGGTGCAGTGTTCTGCCCTCGCCCGCTGTGTGCAGCCAGGGTTTCCTTGAGGTGCAGCACCCTGGCCGTGGGTCTCGCGCACCGAGCTCCTGCAGCCCTCCTGGACTTGGAGGTCATGGGCTTGCCCGCCGGCCTTTTCCTCTCCACTGGGCGAGCTGCGCGGTCCACAGCGTGGCTTTCCATTTCAGGCATCCCCATTGGCTATGGAGCTGCCCCTAGGTGCAGCGTCCATCCCTGAGTCCCTGGCCTGGTTTGTGATGGAGATGCCCTCGCTCTGCCGTGGCTCCCACTGGGTTATTTTTTTTTTTGGTTGAGCTCTCTGGGTTCATTCACAGACCACAGGTTGGACCCCAAGTTCTTGCACCTCTTCGGGGTGGAGGCAGCCTGTTTTCAAAGCACTTTGGTGTGGCGGCTTCAGGTGCTCGTTCCTGTGGAAGGAGTGTGTGGCAGCCGTCCTCAGGGGCACAACATGGGACCCTGCTGCACCCAGGACCGCAGAGGAGGAGGTGGGAGGGACTGCGTGTCTGTGGCCGGGGCAACTTCACAGTGACTGACTTTCTGTATCTTATTGAATTAAGGCGTCTGCTTTTCTGGCAGAAGTCCTCATTTATCAGCTATGGAAATGGAACAAGAAAAAATGAATGGGAGTAAGGAGTTGAGCCCAGACACGGCCTCGTACTGCTGCTCAGCATGTCATGGGGACGAGACCTGGAACTACAGCCGCCCTGTCCGGGGTCGCGCCAAGTCTCGAAGCCTGTCGGCCTCACCTGCCCTGGGCAGCACCAAGGAGTCCAGGTAGGACCAGGCAGGTGCTGCAGCATGACTACTGCCCTGCACCGTCCTAAGCAGGATGTGTGTGCACTTGCTAGAAGTTGGGGCTGGGCGTTGCCGAGTGGAGCTGTCTCCGAGAGAAGAGTAGGATGTGTCCAGGTGGCCAGTGCCACACACTGGCTGGGCCGTGTCGGTCTTCTTTCCACATCAGCACAGAACCACCTAGGGAGCCTGTGCTGACGTGGTGTTCCACTCAGTAGAGGCCTGCTCAGGCCAGGGAAGGAAGGCAGGCAGGGCTGAGGCTGCCCAGCCCCCCACGTCAGGGACATGGGTCTCAGGTGCAAGGCCATGGGGCCCTTCCCAGGGGCCTGCCCTGTCACAGCCTCACCCGTGTAGCAGCACTTGGGTCCTTGGGAAAGACAGCCTGACAAGCATAGGTTCCAGTGGCGCCTGGGCTGTGGCTCTCATGTCTGGGGACAGTATCTGGTGCCTTTCATATAGAAGCTCACAAGGGGCCAGTGTAGTCCACAGCATAGGCCGTGCTGTGCGTGACCAGGGGCATCAGTGAAGCGCAGCTTTTTGAGTGAAGTCTCCAGCGTCGCAGGCCACAAGGTGGGAAGCCCTGGGCGCCACAGCCTGTGGGCGTCACCTGATTTAGATATCACACTCACCCATCAACGTGGAGGGCTTTGGTCTTTGTATGTCAGTTTTAAAGTGCGTACATGCTGCTCTAGGGAGTGAGGACCAGAGCAGGTTGCTTGCTGGGCATTCGGAGGCGCTCCAGAGCAGAGCTGCGTAGCTCACAGGGCCTGCTTGAGGGGTGCCGCAGGCAGGTCCCATGGCCGCGGCTGGGCCGTGGGCGCACAGCTGCAGCACGGGCACTCCTCCTGCGTACGCCTGGGCCTCTGCAGCTCAGCGGGCACACACCTGTGTGTGTAGTGCCGGGACAGCCAGGGCCCTCCACCCTGGCTGCACCCAGCCCTACTTAGTTTTTATTTGGAGACATGGTCTCACTGAGCTGCCCAGGCTGGCCTGGACTTGCCACCCTCCTGCCTCAGCCCCTCTGTTGGCTGGGATGACAGGGGTGGCTGCCACCCTGCTCCTGTGGGCTTTGCAGAGCATACATTTTGTGTTCCACAGGACTTCGAACTGTGTGAGTGGTGAGGGACGTGCCCCCCAGGTGAGGCGGCGTGCCCCATGGCCGTCCTAAGGAGCAGAGAGGGAGAGTGGGCGCCCACCTGGCCATGCGTTGTTTCTGCAGGCCCTGGACGGTCTTTCAACAACCTTTGACCTTCCCAACAGGAGTTCTTTGTGATAGTCTGCATGATTTTTAGACTTTTGTGGATAAACCTAGTGTAAGCTTAGTCCAGAAGGCCCTGGCCCCCAGATGACCCCTCTCCAGTGTCAGCAGCAGTGTAGGCCTGGCCAGGCTCTATGGCCCGCAGGCTGCTCATCGCTCAGGGGCAGGACGGATCTCTTACCTGTGTCAAGATGGGGTGGTTGTGTGGAGTCACGAGATGGGCAGCGGAAGACGAGGGCAAGCTTGCGGGTCCTGCTTGGCTGGCTTGGTGATGGTCACTTTGGTGCGTGAGGGGACTGGGGCCCGAGGCCAGGGAGGGAGCCTCCTGAGGAGGGCACTCATGGTGCTGCCAGACATCCTTGCTGGGCGGGCAGGGAGCCTGGGTGTGGTCCCCTGGGTGGCAGCCTGCGGCAGGCAGGCCCTTTCTCGGGGTGCTCAGCTGGCTGAGTAGCTTCTCAAGCAAGCACCACAGAGGTCTGGCTGCCGAGCTTGTTATTTCTAGGGACGCAGGTGTCCATAGTGCACACTGCCCTGGAGTTCCAGTCTGGCCCAGCCCTCCAGGTGGTGTTTGCTTGTTCTCAGGACTTGCTTCTTGTTGTGAGCTCCAATGTGGCACCCTGGACCAGGGCAGGACCTCTGGGACTGCCACCAGATGCTGCAGTGACAGGCCTCGGGCCCACGTCCCACATGTCCTCGGAGTCTGATGTGACCGCGTGTGTTGCCAACTGCACGCTCTGATCTGACAGCAGCCCTCTGCCCTGCAGGAGGACGCGCTCTCTCCATGGGCCATGCCCAGTGACCACGTTTGGACCAAAGGCCTGTGTGCTGCAGAACCCCCAGACCATCATGTAAGTGCGGGCCAGGGTGCGGGGTGTTCCTTGGGAGAGCGAAGAGGGGCACAGGTGCGGAGGGCCATCTCGGTGAGCAGTGTGTGCTCCAGGTCGTTGCAGAAGCTGAGCAGGCATCTTCCCCCAAGCTCCGCTGAGTTCTGGGCCCATGAGTGGACAAGGTGGGGACTACCTAGCCTGTGGGCCCTGGGCCTGTGCCTGCACCGATTGGACCCAGGATGCTGCCACTGAGCTGCATTTCGGCCCTTTTTATTTTCTATCTTGAGACAGTCTTGCTAAGTTGCTTAGGACCTCACTGAGTTGCTGAGGCTGGCCTCAAACTTGGATCCTCCTGCCTCAGCCTCCCAAGTCAGGTTGAGTGGCGTTGATGTGAGATGATTCCAGCAGTGAGAGTCCAGGTTGGGCTGCACCTTCTACGACCCAGTGGCTTCTCCTGTAGTTGTTCCAGAAATACAAAGGTGTTAGCTGGCTTTCCTCCAGTCAGACATAGCTGTTTGAAGGATGCCTCGTCCCTTTCTTTCCTGGTGCTGAGGTCCAAACCTAAGGGCTCAGCATGCCAGGCACACGCTGCGTCACGGAGCCACACCTAGGCCAGGCAGCATCCCCCACTCCCTGCTGGTGACAGCACTGCTGCCCAGCTCCTGCTGGGTGTTGGATGACCCAGAGGACTGGAGGCTGGCCAGCTTGTTCCACATGGTGGTCTGGCTGCGGC
Source organism: Geosciurus inauris (assembly GCA_004024805.1). Lineage (NCBI taxonomy): Eukaryota > Metazoa > Chordata > Mammalia > Rodentia > Sciuridae > Geosciurus > Geosciurus inauris. The sequence continues at coordinate 30,304 of PVHX01003271.1, read as the reverse complement.
TTCAGATTTGTGGGAGGAAAGGTGATCTGACACTAGTGCTTCGGTTCAAACGGCCAGAATGCGCTCGGGGCTCGGCTCCCTCTTCACTAAGGAGGCCTTTGCCCTCTGTGCTTCTGGAGGTGGGCAGCTCCCCACTCGGGTCCTTGTCCTGCCAGGGCTGGGTCACACACAGTGCTGTGTGCTTGGGTGTGGTCCTGCGAGGGACCCGTGGCTGTGTCTGGAGGATGTTGCTGTGCTTGGAGGTTGAAGAGTGGACTTGAGTGCTGAAGATGGGAAGTTGCCAGCTTGCTGTCCCTTTAAGGCCCTGTGTGTGCAAGGGCCTGGGCTGGGCAGCTCTGGTGTCCCCGTGCTGCAGCACCACCAGGGCTAGATACCTGGCCCACTCCTAGAAGTCCAGCTTGGGGAGAGCAGCAGTGTGGACTCTGCCACCTCCAGGTTGTGTGAGGAACTGCTTTGCAGACGGCAGTGGCCTGGTTATGCAGAACCCTGTGACGGTGCGCTTAGCCTCCTGCCTGTGTGCCGGGCAGACGGCTCCCCAGGCAGGTGGGGCATTCCCCTGTGCTTGGCAGTGCTGCAGGTTGCAGGAGCTGTTGCTTGTGCAGTTTGGACGGGGAAGGTGGGTTCTGACCCCAGGTTTGCTCCCCAGTCCCTCTGCCCAGTGGTTAGGACTTCACCTTGCACGGACTCAGCTGCCTCCCATGCCTTGTAGTCCATCCTCTGCCCGCCCGCCCAGGCTTCCACAGCCCCAGCTGCTCCCCAGCCCTGCCTTGGGGCACACCTGCCTGTCACCTCCCCGTGACCAGTCTCTGTGCTTGCCCTGCCCGGCTGCCGAGCCCTCCTGCACACCTGTCACTGGCCCCTCCCTGGCTGCAGCCCTAGGAGCCCAGCCCCCGTTACTGTCCATCTCTGGGGCCAGGCGCAGGGTTGCTGTCCAAGGCATGCGTTTACCTGTGGCCTTGAGAGCCCAGCACCCAAAGGCACTTCTCAGGCTGGGGTTCAGAATGGCCTCTGGGCCATCTCCCAAGGTCAGACATCCCAAGGCAGGCGAGCCCCGCGGGGTGGAAGGTGAGCATCCAGGGCAGCATCTTCTGTGCCCTCTAGGAGACTATTGCGCTCTGGGCTCTGGCCTCTGGGGGGCGGGCTCCACAGCCCCTCCAGTCTGTACCCCTTCCTGGGTCTCACGTGGTGCAGGGTGATGCTCAGGAGGGGCCCTTCCCACCTGTCTGCTGTGTGGACTCACTGGCGCCGGGACGGGGTGTGGTCCAGCAGTGAGCTCCCCGGGAGCGGCTCAGCTCTCCTTTGCTGCCGTCCCAAGCAGGCAGGCCTGGCTCCTCACCACACCTGCAGCCTGTGGCCTAGAAGGGTCAGCACCCCAATTGCAGGTGACCCAGCAGGAAGTGGAGGAACTGGTTTGTGGTCACGCGGAGGGCTTGGCACCCAGGCCATGCAGGGTGACACTGCCGGGCACGACACTGGTTGGGCCCCGCAAGGCCTTGGGGCTGGAAGAGTCGTGACGCGGCGGATGGCCTCGTGCAGGGCAGGCTCTCGCCGTCTGGCAGGGGAGAGTGCTGTGAGCAGCCACACTCCTGCAGGCCTCTCACCCGCCGTGGCCTGTGCACCCCACGGAGCAGGCCTGGCCAGGTGCACAGGCTACAGCAGCGGCCAAGACAGGCAGGCTGGCGGCCACGGCACTCTGCTAGGAACAGGGGTGAAGTGGGCCTCTTGAATAGACAAGGGGGACAGTAAGAGCACTGTGCGGTCTTGACTCGTCACTCGGAAGCTCTCTGAGCTGTCCCTGCAGACCCGAGTCCCGCGAGCTGTGGTTCGCCCTCACTGTGGGCGTGCAGAGCCAGGCTGCAGGGCGCAGGCACTGTTGGAGCCTATTGGCGAGGCAAGGCTGCCTGCACGTCTGCCCTTAGCTCAGTGGAACCAAGATCTTGCAGACACGCAGGCAGCCTCCTGGAGCCTCAAAGCCGCGTGAGTGGTGCGGGCAGGTGGTGAGGCTTGGAGAGGGTGCCATGAGCAGCCCCTCGCCTCCCAGCAACGCCTGGAAAGGGTGAGTCTGTGACCTACATCGGGTGGTCACGCAGTGGCCGGATGAGGCCAGGTACTGCTGCTGCTCCTGGCTTGAGGCTCGATGGTGGACTCTTGCTGCCCTGTGAGGCACCGTGCAGGTCCCCACGGGAGCTTCTGCTGGAGAGGGGCTGATGCCAGCAGTGTGGCGCCAGGCAAGTGCTGGCCACCCATCAAGCCCACCTCCTGCAGTGGCTCCGTGGCACATGCAGATGTGCAGTCCACACGTGCCCCAGGTGCTGTGGGCCAGGACAGCTCCTGGGACTGACGGGTTATAGCAGTGCCGCTGGCCGGCCCTGCCTCAGCGTGCACCTCGTCCGGCAGAGCCGTGCTGTGAGGAGTTGAGCTGGTGCGTTGGGGCTGGGGAGCAGAGGGCCGGGGGCACTGGGACGGCAGGGCTGCCGCCACCTTCTGAGCAGGCAGCTTCTACTATGAAAACAAGGGCCAGCTCAGCTCACATGGTGGTCCCAGAACAGGACAGACACTCCTACAGCCGTACTGGAAGCACGTGTCCTCGGGGCCCCAGTCCAGGAATGGGCAGAATCCCAGCCAGCTGGGTGGGGCCGGTGTCATTGTGGGGCCAAGGGCCAGCCTGGTTTCCTGGCCTCTTTTCTTCATGGGCTCTGGGCACAGGCCTGTGAAGGTGAGTGGCAGGGTCTCTGTGGTGCAGCCCCTGGGAGAGCAGACCTGCTGTGCCTGGTGCCCGCGGCGGTGCTCGGCTCCCGCAACCACTGCACTGTGTCTAGGAGGTCGCAGTGGCTCCCAGGGACCTTTTTCCAGGGCCAGTGCCTGTGAGCTCCTCTCCTCCCCAGGCACATTCAGGACCCTGCAAGCCAGCGGTTGACGTGGAACAAGTCTCCAAAGAGTGTGCTTGTCATCAAGAAGATCCGTGACGCCAGCCTGCTGCAGCCCTTCAAAGAGCTGTGCGTGTACCTCATGGAGGCAAGTCGAACCTGGCCAGGGGCTGGGGAGAGCCTCCTGTGCCTACTGGCAGATGGTGGGATCCCGTCCCAGGTGAAGGCAGCAGGCGCATGTATAGGGCCTTGCAGCCGGGGCTCAGCCAGCCTCTGCACAGGAGCCTGTGGGGCCTTGGCTCTCAGAGCACCACAGACAGGGAGCTCTACGAAGAACGGTCTGAGGCTAGGAAGTCCAAGATGGAGTGGTCGTACCTGCCAGGGCCTTGTGTTCACCCCCCGCCCCTTTTTTTTTTTGGTACCAAGGATTGAACTCAGGGGCACTCGACCACTGAGTCGCTTAGCGCCTCGCTGTTGCTGAGGCTGGCTTTGAACTCGCGATTCTCCTGTCTCAGCCTCCCAAAGTGCTGGGATTACAAGCGTGAGCCACTGCGCCCAGTTCGTGCTCACCCTCACACAGCAGAGGGAGCACGGAGAGGGAGGGGAGCCCCTGCCCAGACAGCGGCATCGTCCCAGGCCACAACTCTGGCGCCCTCCTGCCTCTGCACGCTGCTGCTGCTGCTGCTGCTGCTGCGGTTGGGCTTCAGGTGTTCGGGGCCGGAGGCCTCGCCGCCTGCAGCCCATCCCGCTGACACTCAGTGTCAGCATTTGGCTCGCTTGGCTCACAGTTCTGGAAGCGCCCTGTCGAGGGCCACGTCTGATGGCGGCTGTCTTGCTGGCCAAGTCCCAGTGTGGCACAGGGCACCTTGTGGCTAGAAGTGGCATGAGCACATGTGGCCTCTGTCCTTGGAGCCACCGGTACTCAGCCAGAGACTCCACCCTGCCGGCCTGCTGACCCAGCTCCCCTCCGGGGCCCCACCTCTGACTGCACAGTTGAGCTCACTTCCCGCCTGGTGCCTCACCTGGTGGGTAAGCCTCTGCCCAGGAGCCCAGGAACACAGGGTGCCTGGTTCCAGAGTCCCTGGAGCAGAAGGCGCTGAGGCCTCGCCGCCTGGGTGAGGCAGGCAGGCAGGCGGGAGGTGGCTTGCCTTCCTTCTCACCTTTGGCCCAGCCTGGCAGGCCTGCAGGAGATGCTGGCAGGAGCAGCATGGTGCAGGCGGGGCTCACCTGCACGGCCCACTTCCAGGAGAACAACATGATCGTGTACGTGGAAAAGAAGGTGCTAGAAGACCCTGCTATAGCGAGCGACGACAACTTCGGGCCCGTGAAGAAGAAGTTCTGCACTTTCCGGGAAGGTGCGCGCGGCCCAGCTTCCCTGGACGCCCCTTGCTGTCTGCACCACGTGCTTCCAACCCAGAGGCCCTGACCGCTGCTGCCCGGTTCTGTCTGCTTTCAGATTATGATGACATCTCCAACCAGATCGACTTCATCATCTGCCTGGGGGGAGATGGGACCCTGCTCTACGCCTCCTCGCTCTTCCAGGTGAGCCGAGTGTGAGCTGGTGGGTGAGGGGGCGTGCTGCTGGTGCAGGGGGTGAGCGGCTCTGCCTGCTCACTCTAGGACACAGCGTCCTCCAGCCTGTTGTCACAGTGACGCGGGCGGCAGGGCCGCCACGCCCAGCTGGCAGGAAGGGGCGTCCGTAAGGAGACAGTGCCCCAGGGTGGCTGCAGGTCCAGATGGGACAGCCTTGAGGACAGCTGGTGTGGCCGGGACATCACGGCAGCTCAGGGGATGTGGTGCCAGGAGGCCAGGAGCCGGCTCGAGCCCGTGGGCCTCACCCCGTGCAAGGCGGGACCCAGCCCTCTGCAGCCTGCAGCTCAGGCAAGGAGGCCTTGTGGAGGGCAGCTAGGACGTGGGCAGGGCAACCTCCTGGGGCCAGCGAGGAGCCCAGGAACTTGCTGGGGTGACAGTAAGGGGCACAGAGTGGCCTGTGCCAGAAGGGTGTGGCCCCCTGCACCAGCGGTGGCTCTCTCCAGGGGCTCAGACTGCCCGCTATGGGCACCATGGTGCCTGCTCACCCCATGACATGTAGAGGCTGTCAAAACGACCCCCGCCCTGCCCTCCCACCCCAGGCGGCTGCCAAGTGTCCTCACTCTGCAGAGCCTGCTGGGCCTGGCCTCTAATGTCAGCCCTGCCAGCACTGCCCAGTTCTTCTCTGTTCTCTGTGACCAGTGAGCTGGTTGGTCTTGTTGCTGTTGTTTCTTATTGGCACTCCCAACCACCCAGGGCTAGTGTGACCTCTGCCTGGAAGACTGCCCACCTACCCCAGAGCCCCGCGCCCGAGCATCCCCACGCCCCGGGGCCCTGAGCCTGGGCATCCCACATCCGGGGTCTCCTCCACCTCTCCACCTGCCTGGCTGCTACCCTGCGCTCTCTTCAGTGTGCAGCCTAGGGGCAAGGGTATTGGCCCCACTGGGGCTGAGTCCCCCAGGCCAGGCCCTCTTTTGGCAGCACTGGGCATCTGTGAGTCAGGCTGGACAGCACCGCCTCCCTCTCCGCAGGGCAGTGTGCCTCCAGTCATGGCGTTCCACCTGGGCTCCCTGGGCTTCCTGACCCCGTTCAACTTCGAGAACTTTCAGTCCCAAGTGGCTCAGGTGATAGAAGGTGAGGGCAATGTTCCGGGCCGGCCTGCAAACACAAGCTTGCCTCCTGCTTCTTTCGCCTTTCTGCGACCATGCAGAGCAGCACTGCAAGTCCCCGACCCCGAGCGGTCTCAGCAGGTCGCGGGCTGGAGCTGCCGTGTGCGCGGCAGAGGGGATCTGGCTTCACCACAGGCACCGAAGGGCCACTTGCTCAGGGGGCAGGGAGGGGAGGGTCTCTACACCCTCGGGTGGACCCCCACTCCCTGGGCAGGGCCTTGCTGATCCCACTGGCCCCCAGGGAATGCAGCTGTTGTTCTTCGGAGCCGGCTAAAGGTCAGGGTGGTGAAGGAGCTCAGAGGCAAGAAGATGACCGTCCACAATGGGCTCAGTGAGAATGGCCTGCCAGCACCAGGCCTGGATGCAGAGGTCGGGAAGCAGGCCATGCAGTACCAGGTCTGTGGACACCCCAGCTGACCTGGCCTTGTCCTTCCTGTCCTACAGCACGGGGTAGGGGCGGAGGGTTGAGGCTGGACTCCAGGGCACAGCGACTCTGGCCCTGCCATCCTCCCTGAGCACAGCGGCCCCACCGTCCCTTCCAGGTCTTGAACGAAGTGGTGATTGACAGAGGCCCCTCCTCATACTTGTCCAACGTGGATGTCTACCTGGACGGACACCTTATCACCACGGTGCAGGGCGATGGTAAGGCTGAGGTGCCCCCAGCGCCCTGAGGAGCTGTGGGGTGGAAAGCAAACCCGTGCCCTGTCCCCCCTGCAGGAGTGATTGTGTCCACCCCGACTGGCAGCACAGCGTACGCAGCAGCTGCAGGAGCCTCCATGATCCACCCTAACGTACCGGCCATCATGCTGACGCCCATCTGTCCACACTCACTGTCTTTCCGGCCCATCGTGGTCCCTGCAGGGGTCGAGCTGAAGGTCAGAGCCAGCACCCTCTGCCCCTGGTATGCCAGCAAGAAGCTGCCTCTAAGCCGGGCAAGGTGGCACATACCTGTAATCCCAGCACTTTGGGAGGCTGAGACAGGAGAATCGCGAGTTCAAAGCCAGCCTCAACAACAGCGAGGTGCTAAGCAACTCAGTGAGACCCTGTCTCTACATAAAACACAAAATAGGGCTGGGGGTGTGGCTCAGTGGTCGAGTGCCCCTGAGTTCAATCCCCAGTGCCAAAAAAAACAAAACACCTCTGTAGCCTTGGCCGCCCCCCTTCCATGGCATTGACCCACTGGCCATGGCTGGTGCCCTTGGGAGGCCAGCCGCACCTTGCTGTGGGCCAAGGTGGGCCTGTCGAGAGACCTAGGCCTCGGCGGAAGGGGCTTCATGTCTGTCCCTGGTCCCTGGCAGCAGAGAGAGTGGGCCAGCCTCACACAGGCACCCAGCTGCATTGGGAGGGGCCCCTATTGAGTGGGGATGGCCACAGTGGCTCCAGGTGAGGTGAGTCCCCTTCCAGGAGTCCCCACCCTAGGTCCTTGCCCAGCCTTCGGCTGGCCTCCTGGTCCCCAGACCCAGCCCAGTTCTCTCCCACTGTGGTGGCCCTGGTGTGAGTTGTGGCAGAGAGACGCTATCTGCAAGAGGCACTGGGAGCTTGTGGCCAGGCTTACTCTTATCCCCTCTTGATCTCTTCAGATCATGCTGTCACCAGAAGCCAGGAACACTGCGTGGGTGTCCTTGGATGGACGGAAGCGGCAGGAGATCCGCCATGGAGACAGGTGTGGGGCTGGGGTGCTGGCTGACCTTGACCAGGGGCAGAGTGGTCACAGTGGTCACACGGTGCAAAGAGGGCCTGCAGCGAGGCCTGGGCACCAGCCACTGTCTCCTGGACCTGGGTGACAGGGCCACAGCTGCTGTGCCCTCCAGGGCCTCGCCCTCAGGGCCAGCCTCCTGGGTGTGCCGTCCAGCGCTGGGGAGCCACAGCCAGGACCTGGGATGGGCCGGGGGGTGGGTGAGGGTCTGCCTGGGAGCCAGGTCCAGGGCTGCTGGCGCGGGCGGCAGAGCTCACCTGGCGCCCGCCCTCCGACAGCATCACCATCACCACGTCCCGCTACCCGCTGCCCTCCATCTGTGTGCGTGACCCTGTGAGCGACTGGTTCGAGAGCCTGGCCCAGTGTCTCCACTGGAACGTGAGGAAGAAGCAAGCCCACTTTGCGGAGCACGAGGAGGATGGGGAGGACAGCTAGCTGCACCGGGCAGTGCCCGGCCCCACTGTCCTGCCGCCCCATCCCATCTGCCGTCTGCAGCAGGGGAGCCTGGTCTGCCTTTTGCCGACCAAATCAGCTTTTTAACCTTTTCTAATCTGACTCTTTTTCATTTCTGAAGTTCAATGTGAGCCGTGCTGGGCACCCTGCTCCCCCAGCAGGGCTCCTGCGACCCCAGGTCGGGAGCTTCTCATAAATCAGTCTTGAGATTCAGAGGGTCAGAACAAATGGATCTGTCCTTCCGTGTTGAAATAAATGCCTCAGCCCAGAGTCTCCTCAGGTGCGATGCTTCTCCTCTGCCCTGCGCTTCTGGAACTCTGGGGCACCAGCGGCTCTGCTGTCCTGGTTTCTGGGGTGGCCACATGCCCCTCAGGGCCAGCTCCAAGTCTGGCCAAGCCCGCTGGTTCCTCCCCAGAGTGGACCAACCCCACATTCCTCACACAGCTGGGCAGCAGGGCAGCTCCTGGGAGGTGTTCTAAGTCCTGTCCGTACTTCCTAGAGAGTCCTCTTCACTTCCTGAAGTGCTTATGTACGTATTTTCTTGTACACACTTTTGTGTAGATTTAGAGGGGGACCATCCTGTAGTCCAGTGTTTACATTGTGTCCAGCCCAGCACTGATGGTCCAGGAGAGGGGCTGGTGCTTCCCGGGGTGGGGCCCCTGGCTCTGAGGCCATCATGAGGGTTCCGAGAGGAGTTCCTAGTGTGCAGCAGAGCAGGAGCCGCAGCCCCTGGTCACCTATGGACTGGTCAGAGCAGGCGGCCATGCCTTCCTCGGTGGGGCTCCTGAGAGAAGGTGCCCCTGTGCTGGTCCAGCTGCAGCTGGCATCTCGTGGTGACAGAAGCCCTTGGAGCCTGCCCAAGCCCTGCGTCCGCGTGTCCTGAGGTGTGGCCTAGGCAGTGGAACCGGGAGCCCGGTTGGGGCAGGGGCTGGTCTGGAGGCTGGCAGCTGAGCCCGCTGGGCAGCAGTGAGAGGGGTTGTGTGGGTCCTGCTGTCAGCGTCTTGGAAACGTGTTCCTTGCTGAAGGCCTTACTGCTGTTTTCAGATCCTTTCAATAAACAGACTTGTTTAAAACAGCTGGGCTGAGCAACACCTTCTCTTTGGCTCCTGGAAACCAGTTCAGGGCTTGGGGACATCAGGCAGGAAATCCCAGCATCTCCCCTGACTGGTGCAGGCCAGGCCCCCAGTCAGTCCTGTCTGGTGCCTCCCTGTGCTGGGTGCTGTCCCCAGGCTGCTCCCTCAGCCTGGCTAGTGATGCAGCGCGTCAGCTGGTGTCCGCAGCCGGGGCCCGTCAGCCATGCCACCCGCAGGCTGCCCTGCCCCAGAAAGGGGCTCTGAGGCCAGGAGGGAGCCCAGTCCTGGTGCCAGGTGAGTTAGTGCAGTGGTCAGTGGGCAGTCAGTGCCCTCTTCAGACAGACCAGCTGTGGCCAGGCACCACCAGTGGGTCCAGCTGTTGGCCCCTCCGCGTCCACCCTTGCAGGCCAGCCCAGCTTCCCACTGGCTCGCTGGAGACATGGAGGAGTGGACCTGTGATGGCCACTGCTGTCAGGGCAGGTGCAGGCACCTGGCACCTCCCTGCCTGGTGGCCCTGGGAAGCAGGCTGGCTGTGGCCTAGGAGCACTGGCCACGGGGTCAGTGTGCTGCAGAGGCCCCCAGATGCCACTGGCCACAGTGGGCAGCCGCTGCCCTGCCCCAAGCCTGCAGGCCTTTGAGGCGCACCAGCACTCGGAGGCCGGGAGTGGGACCGTGCAGAGGGGACGGCTTGCCAGTGGCTGGGTTCCAAGCCCAGGGTCACGCCCCCCAGCAAAGGCCTGTGACCTCGGGGCCTTAGCCGTCCTGTCCTGGCAGGCAGATGCCCCTAGACAGCCTGTGGGGCCTTGCTGGTGGGCTCAGGCCCGAAGGCAGCAGCATCTAGTGTCTAAGCAGACTGTGCCTGAGCACTGGTCCCCAACAGGTGGCCAGGCTGCCCTCCACCCACCCAGGACTAATGCACAGGCTGGTGCAGCCCAGCAGCGGCCCCTGTGGGTCTGGGTGAGTCGGGGCCAAGTCTGGCTGGCAGCCATGGAGGGAGGCAGCAGGCAGGGTATGGCAGTGGGAAGGCCAGTCAGTGGCCAGAGAAGACAGAAGGGAGGTCAGGAATAGACTGGAGGAACTGGCCTGTAGCCAGGTAGAGGGCTTTTTGGCCACTGTGACCACACTTGGCCCCCAAAAGGCCCCCAAAAGGATCCAGGCCAGAGTTCAGTGGAAGGACTGCTTCCTTCAGAATCTGGAAGCAGTCTTCACCCAGTGGGTAGACTGAGGCCACCCTGGAGGGAGGGCCCTGGGGACGCACCGTTCCCAGGAGCCTCCACCGGCAGTGCAGACCCACGGAGGAGGGCCAGCTGGACAGGCCACAGGGCTGCCTGCCCGTCTGAGCCAGGCGCGAGCAGCGCCACTGTGTGGGCGTCAGGGCTGCACCCCTGGCCAGCAGCTCCATTTCTTTTGACAGGTCCTGAGAACCAGAATCCAGTCCCAGCCGCTCTACACAGCTGGCAGGAGAGTCAGAACTGACACAGAGACAGGGAGACACGGAGAAGAGACACGGAGACAAGGACACAGACACGGAGAGACGGGGAGAGATACAGACACGACACGGAGAGAAGGACACAGACATGGAGAGACAGAGACACAGAGACAAGGACACAGACACGGAGAGATAGGGAGACAAGGACAGAGAGACATGAAGAGACACAGACATGGAGAGAAGGACACAGACATAGAAGGAGACAGACGTGCTGCTGTGGCTTGGGTGTGGCTGCGTCCCCCGGGCTCGCGAACTGCAGTGTGGTCCCCAGGTGAGGTGCTTGGGGAAGCAGCTTACTGTGACCGTGGGTCGAGGAGGGACTTTGGAAGGCAGCAGGATCAGACAGGGTCAGCAGGGTGCAGCCCCAGGTTGACTCCCAGTGGCTCAGGGAGAACAGGCACAGGCCAGGGGCGCCACGTGTGCATGCCCTCTCGCCCTGTGGTGCCCAAGACCCTGCCCACAGGCATCCCCAGAGGCAGCCTCTTGACCTTGGGCCAGAACCCTGAGCCAGAGAGAACCTGTTCTCCCCAGCTTACCCAGACTGGCCGTGTGTTACCAGCAACAGATGACAGGCCAGCACATGAAGCCTCGGGAGCAGCAGGCTGTCCAGTCGGCCACAGGCCAGGAGGGTGCCCTGGCCTGGAGTGGGGGAGTACAGCCCGGCCCCAGATCCACCTGGAAGCGCAGCCCTCCGTCTGGTTTACTCACCTGCTGCTCACCTGTCTGGTGGGAAGGGCTGCACGCTCAGCCCCAGGCAGGACCTGGTCAGCAGGGTCGGCCAGGATTACAGCTAGAGCCACTTGGGCCCTCAGCACCAGGATGCCCATGAAGGAGGGGGCATCCCTTGCAGGACCCGAGGACAGTGTCCAGCCAGCCAAGCATCCCCAGGCCTCACCTGGACCCACAGCCCGGGTGGGAACACTCAGGAAGGCCCAGCAGGGCTCTGGAACCCGGGAGGCCCCTGCACTCCACAGCCAAGCCGCCCAGGCCAGCCACATCTTACAGAAGAACAGTCAGCTGGCTCCTGTCCCCTGCCTGTCCCTTCTAGGCCCAACACTGGGCCCTGACAACCCTGGCCAGGGGCAGCCCAGAACAGAAGTGTGGGCACTGCAGCCCGACAGGTGCCGAGTGCAGACAGGGACAGGCCAGGCAGACCCACCGCCCACACCCGGGGCTGCCACCCAGCCCGGGTCTGAGGGCTGGCCCCCTTTGATTCTCTCTACATAGCCCCTTTGCAATAGCCCCACAACCAGGCAAGTCTTGAGGGGGCCCCACAAAGGCCTGACTTCCGATGCTGCTGGCTTTCCTCTCCAGGCTCCAACCAGCTGATTCCAAAAACCAGTTGTTTACCACAAACCTGACCCAAAATTGGAACATCTTACCCTCAAAATAAGAGAAGGTGGGCACAAGGAGTTCCCCACCCACAGTAGGCACTTAAACACCAGGCTGCCTGACTCCAGTTCCTGGGAAGCGCTGATTCCTCCATGTAGCCCCACGCAGTCCTCATGGAAGCTCTCACATCTCCAAAGACCTGGAAGAGGAAACGGAAACATTAAAATGCCTGCCTCCTTCAAGACCACTAGCATCCTCAATGATGCATACTCACTTTCTCCCCAGTATTCCTCTCTCAGGCCTTGGTTTGTCCGGGAAGCAAGCCTCCAAACCCAAGTTTGGTAACAAAAGTTTATACAGTCCATCCGGCACAGTGGTCACACCTGTAATCCCAGCAACTCAGGAGGTTGAGGCAGGAGGATGACAAGTTTCAAGCCAGCCTCAGCAACTTAGTGAGGCCCTAAGTAACTTAGTGAGACCCTGTCTCAAAAAGAAAAATGAAGCCGGGTGTGGTGGCTCAAGCCTGCAATCCCAGCACTTTGGGAGGCTGAGACAGGAGGATCACGAGTTCAAATCCAGCCTCAGCAACAGCGAGGCGCTAAGCAACTCAGTAAGACCCTGTCTCTACATAAAACACAAAATAGGGCTGGGGGTGTGGCTCAGTGGTCGAGTGCCCCTGAGTTCAATCTCCAGTACCAAAAAAAAGAAAAGAAAAAGAAAGAAAGAAAAATGAGGGCTGGGATTGTGGCTCAGTGGTAGAGCGCCTGCCTCGCATGCGTGAGGCACTGGGTTCGATCCTCAGCACCACATAAAAATGAATAAAATAAAGATATCTGTCCATCTACAACTAAAAAAAATTTTAAAAAAGAAAGAAAAATGAGCTGGGGATGTAGTTTTGTGGTTGAATGCTCATGGGTACAATTCCTGGTACCAAACAAAAAAACATACAGTCCACATAAAACACTACCAGAAAAATATTGTTATAAAGAACAGAAACGGGGGGGCTGGGGTTATGGCGCAGTGGCAGAGCGCTCGCCTAGCATGCGTGAGGCACTGGGTTCTCAGCACCACACAAAAATAAAATAAAGATATTCTGTCCACCTACAACCAAAAAATAAAATTAAAAAAAAGAAACGGATGATTTGAGGAAGAATACAAAGATGTGATAAGTAAATGGTAAATGACCAAATTTGTAAATGATCAAAGACATTTTAAATAAAAAACCTGAAGTCCACTCCCACCCCACCATTCAAATTAGCGAAGGGGTACGAAGTCACACTCAGAACCCTAGGGCTAAGGGCATGACGTCCTCACCCGTCCAAAGTTGACGTCCAAAGTTCAACTTTGAAGGAAGAAGTTTAAACACCAGCAAACTCAGATGAACACAGGCCAGTTTGCCATGGCGTTCCTCCAAGGTGAGAGCTTCGCAGCGCCTCCTTGCAGCAGGGGAAATGTGTCACCTAGGGGCTCTGGGGACAAATGCTGTCAACATGACAGAGGGCAGGCGCACACACACTCTGGGTCCCCCAGGCCTCTGGGTCTGTGTGTGGGCATCAGAGCCAAGAAAGCTACAGGGTGGGGCACACTGGACTCCGTGCAGACCTTGCCCAGGAGGGAAGCTGCCCAGGCTCCCTGACATCATTCAGTCAGTAAAATGCACCATCCCATGTGAAATGTAAACATCTCTATAATATTGTTATAAATTTGCTTTTGAAATTATCGGGCTACAACTAGCTTGCTGAATCAAACCAGGATAGATGGGCTGTCACCAAGCATGGTGGGTTTCATGCAAAGCAGGAAATTCTGCCGCAGAAGCTACGCCCCAATTGTAGCTGCAAAGGTCCTGCTCTCTGCAACCCGTGAAGCCGGTGAGTGTTGGAGAGGGAAGAGTGAATAGCAACAGGCCTACAGGTAGAATTCGGGGGCTCTCACCTACAGTGCCACCCTGCAGGGGGTGCAGGCACTAAGCCTGTACCGGATCGGGACGGCTATTCCTGGCCACACCCCATGGGTGCCAAGCATCATTGATTCTGGGGTATCAGCTCTTCACACAGCCCTGGCTCCTGCTCCTGCCCAATCTTGAAAAGCCAGTTCCAAACCCTAAAAATCATGAGTGAAGGATCTGGAGGCTTTGGGGAACAACTTAGGCACTTCTGTCCAAATGTGACGAGGGCCTAGCCAATTTCAAGCCTTCTGAAGTCCTCTGGATGCCAAATTTAGACAAGACAGGCATCTTTTTTTTTCTTTTTTGGTCCTGGGGATTGAACTCAGGGGCACTCGACCACCGAGCCACATCCCCAGCCCTATTTTGTGTTTATGTAGAGACAGGGTCTCACTGAGTTGCTTAGCACCTCGTGGTTGCTGAGGCTGGCTTTGAACTCGCGATCCTCCTGTCTCAGCCTCCCTAAGAGGTGGGATGACAGGCTTGCGCCACGGCGCCCGGCTAAGACAGGCATCTTATTCGTTCTGAGGCTGTTTCCTACTTCATTTTGTCTTGTAGTTATTCAGGATGAACAAGGGGCAATTTACCACCAAGTCACACTTCCAGTGCTTTTTATTTTTTATTTTGGTACAGGGTCTCCCCAAGTTGCCCCGCTGGCCTGGAATTTGTGATGGCCCTACCACAGCCTCCAAATACACATACTCCCTAAATGCCCGCATCAGCCCAGCTGTGGTTACAGACCTGGCCTCTGCGCGAGGCCCGGGCTCCCACTTAGGCGAACACTATAGTTTCACTTCTGCTTCTTTCTCCTAAAAGTGTTGCCATTTTAGGCCCAAGACTTGACCCGCCCCCAGCGTCTCCGGGGGACAATCCCGCTCAGTGACCTGCGGGGAGACACCACGGCAGCTTTCTGGGGATCAGACGGAAGAGGCCATCCTTAACTGACCCCTAGTCAAGCGTCGACGGACAAAACTAAACAACTAACGATAAATCTCTTAAAAGTCGCCTGTGATCCCCGCGACTTGGGAGGCTGAGGCAGGATATCACAAGTTGGAGGCCAACCCGGAAACCTGTCCCCCAAAGGGCTGGGGATGTAGCTCAGTGGTAGATCACCGTGGGTTCAACCCCCAGGACCGCAAAATAGTTCTTGAAACTGAGTCTATAGTCCTGCAGTGACGTAGCAGAACAGGACGCTGCGGCTGGCGGGCGAGGCCACCCACGCGGACGCGGAACCGCAGGTGCGGCGCAGGCGCGCGGCAGGCCTGGAGGCCACGCCCCGGGGCGGGGCCTCCGCGGCTCGCCCAACCAGAGCGTGCCGGGCGTGGTGGGCCGTCCCGGGGGCGCCCCCGTGCGGCCGCGAGGCCGTCCTGCAGCGGCCTTCCCCGCGCGGCCCGGAGCGCGCGGGGCACCGAGGGCGGGCGCCCGGGGTGGCGAGGACTGCGCCGCGGCTTCCTGTGCGTCACCTCCGGCCCCCGCCGCCGGCGCGTCCCCGCTGCAGCCGGGCCTGCGGGCCCTCCCGGCCGGCCGCGCCCCGGCGGTGTGCGCCCAGCACGTGAGCGAACGCGAATGACCGCGCGCCGCCGCCCGCCCGCGTCGGCCCTGCCCGGGACCCCTCCGGGCGGGCGACCCCGCGCCCCGGACGGCCGGCCCTCTGCCCGCGGCCACGGTGCCTCCTGCGGCGGCCACGCGCTCCGGGGACACGGGTAGGCGGGGACGCAGGGCGGGGCGGGGCCTCGGGAGCCGGGGACTCGGGTAGGGCGGGGACACCGGTGGACGGGGCACAGGTAGGGCGGGGACTTGTGGGAAGCGGTCACGCGTGGGAAGGCGCCATGGGCCGCCGTGGCCCAAGTGGCACGTGCATCGGAAAGTCGCCCCTTTCGGTCGGAAGGGCAACCCGCTGGGAGGCTAGAAATGATGCCCGCTGCCGCGCTGGGCAGGGCCGTGAGGTCGGCGGCCGCCGGGCCCAGGGCTGCAGGACCCCGCGGCCGGGCCGGGAGTTGTCCTTAACCGTCGTGTGTCGCGTTTCCGGCATTCTGAGGAGCAGGCGGCTCCGCACATGCCCGCTCCGGGCGTCCAGCACCTCTGCAGGCTGCTGCAAAAGAGTGAGCCGAGGTGCGCCGCTGTCCAAACAGCAAGTTCTTGTTCAGCGGCCTTATAAAGGTCTTTTCCCGGAGTTCAGTGTACTTTATAAGCTTGCAAATAACATTTTAATACTGAATGAAACTATTAAACAACATTAAAAGGGACATTAAGAGAGGAAGTGCAAGCTGGCATGGTGGCACACGCCTGTGATCCCAGGGACTGGGAAGGCTGAGGCAGGAGGATGGCAAGTTCAAGGCCAGTCTGGACAAGTCAGCAAGGCCCTGTCTCAAAAAGACACAAATTTATAAAGGGCTGGGGGTGTAACTCAGTGGTAGAGTGCCCTGGGTTCAATCCCCAGTACTGAAGAAAACAAAAAGGAAATAGGAGACTGGGGTTGTAGCTCAGCGGCAGAGCGCTTGACTGGCGTGTGTGAGGCACTGGGTTCCATCGTCAGCACCCATAAAAAAATAAAGATATTGTGTTCATCTACAACTACAAAAATATTTTTAAAAAGGAAATAGGAAGGTTTTCACATTAAAATGATCCATTTTCAATGTAGAAAAATTAGGAAATGTAGAAGAGAAAAGGAATAAAAATGGACCCGGTGTCCACATGCTGGAGCTGATCACAGCCGGCACAGTGGTGTGTACTGAAGGGTGGCGGGCAGGCTCTGTCCGCACTCTGTGCTTGAGTTCCTCAGAAACTCCACGGTGTACATTCCTGGGGGTTTTCAGTTTCTACATGGGAGATCAGAGCTTAGTGAGCAGCCTCCAGGCCAGGTGGAGGCTGGGACTACTCAGGTAGGGATTCTGAACCACATGAGCAGGATTTGTAAAGCATGGGTGTCCCCTAACACCCCACTGAACATGGAGACCAATCAGGCAGACACCTGGTGGCATCTACTTCACTGCACAACGGCTTCTAACTGGGTCCACGGCCTGGATTCTAGGGACACTGTGAAGATGTTAGGGTGAAAAGTGGCATCTTTTCTGTGATCTAGCATGAACGTTCTCTGACAAGCAGGTCTGGTGCACGTGGTGCTGGTGGGTCGTGGATACCGAAGCCCGTGTCTGCCCACTCACTGGGCTCAGCACTATGAGCCCAGCCTGCACAGGTTCTTCTGACTTGGGGCTGGGTCAGGACGGGCAGGAGCTGCCCTACCCCTGGCCCAGACAAGGCTTGGAGGGTGCTTGTGTTATGATCTGAGAGGGAGACTCCTTCAATTTATCACCAGTGACCCTACGCAGGGGGCCAGTGCGCTCACTCCCCAAGTTCAGCAGCTCTGTGCCCTGCCAGCCCACGCAGGTGAGTTGGCCAGGCAGGTTCTTCCAGCGGCTCAAATCCCAGATGGTGCTGACGTCAGTCCTCTGCAGAATAGGATTTGCTTCTCTCTGGAAGTGACTTGAGTCACCGAGGCCGAGAGGGAGAGACCGGCCCTGGAAACCCAGGCCCCAGTCCAGGCCTGTGGGGCCTCCGTGCTTTGGTAGACTCTGTGGCTCTGGCTCAGTCCTCTGTGACCTGCATGGGGCTGACAAGCCCCCAAGGACTTGTGGCCTCCCCAAGTTGGTGCTCTCCAGACCCAGGCCGTGGGCTGGGCCAGCACAGTGGAAGAGTGCCTTCCTTGGGTCACTCACACCTGCTTCACCTCTGCTCGGCCATCCCCATCTCACCCTGAGAAAACTCCAGATTGACTTCGGCCAGGTGGCGTGAGTGCTGTCCTGGGGTTGACTCCATTCCCTGATTGTTGCGGTGAGGCTAGGGTAGGCAGCCTGAGAGGCCCATGACCCTTGCAGGGGTCCTCCTGAGCCTGGTTTCCAGACCCTGAGAGGAAGTGCCCAGGGACCTGATGAGAGCAGCTGGGCAGGTGGCCACATGCCTGTGGAGGCCCTGGAGACCCCCCCTACGGCCACGGGCCCCCAGACCACCTCTGGACTGCAGCCAGGTGGGGCCAAGTGACTTGATGCAGTGAGGGAAGAGGGAGAGGCTGCCGAGGGTCCTGGAGCTCATGGGACAGACCCTGACCCCCACCCCACAAGGACGTGCTGGTCATCTCTGCCCCGGGCACCTTGTCAGGAGGATGGTCTCAAAGAAAATAGCCTCATTTCTGTTCTTTTTTTCAACCTGGGCACTAAGCCCAGGGTTCTCTCCCTCTGACCCATATCCCCAGCCCTTTTTTTTTTTTATTTTTTATTTTTTAGTTGTAGGCAGACAGAATATCTTTATTTTTATTTTTATGTGGTGCTGAGGATCGAACCCAGTGCCTCACGCGTGCTAGGCAAACACGCTACCACTGCGCCATAACCCCAGCCCATCCCCAGCCCTTTTTATATTTTATTTTGAGACAAAGTGTTGCTAAGTTGCTGAGGCTGTCCTCGAACTTGCCATCCTCCTGCCTCAGCCTCCTACCTAAGCCTCCTGAGCATCTGGGCCACTACACCCAGACTTCAAGCTTTTCACTTGAAGTTGAGGCTTAGAGAAGAGCTGCGTGAGCTCTCCTGTACTGCTCTCAGCCTGCGGGCTGACGTTTTACGTCATCTCAGTATTGCCGTCTGCCTTGGGAGATGGACTCCAGCACAGCATGGTGGACAAGTCTGTAGGCTGTGGCGGCCCCACCTTGGGTCCCCTGGGTGGGCTCCAGGACTGTGGCCACCTCTGGGTTTCAGACCTGCCTGGCATCTTGCTGGGTGAGGTTTATGGTGGTGCAGGAGGGCCCCTGGGGCGGTCAGAGCTCGAGGCTCCGGGCTGCCTCCCATCAGGAGCTTTGCCTCTGGCCAGGGGTTCCTGGTTCTTCACAGGGTGTCAGCAGGTTTCAGTGGGGAGAGGGCTCCCGGGTGCAGGCCCCCTCCAGCTCTCGGCGAGGACTGTGCGCCAGCCTGGCTTTGGGCTTGATTCCTCCTGCCCACCAGTCCTGGGCTTTGGACATCTGCATGATGGTGTCCTGCCAGGCAGCTGTGGAGACTGCTCTGCTCGGGCCTCTGGGTCCATCCCAAGGCTGCAGGCAGCCACTCCTCCTTGCTGGCGGCCTGGCGGCTGCTGACCCTTAATCTTTGAGCCTCAGCATTGATCTGTATCTAAATGTCCCACAGCGGAAGTTTTTCAGCAGGAAGGATTTGCTCCTGCCTCAGGTCCTCAGCTGGGCTCCTGCCCACCCCCAGCTTCCTGGCTTCTTTTCAGCTGTGGCAGGTCCTCAGGTCCTTGGAGCCTTCCAGTCCCGAAGGAGCTTCCTGGGGGAAGCAGGAGGCCTGGTGAGATGTTGCTTCTGCCGCCCTGACCTGGCGTCCGGGGCTCCTGGGGCCCCTGGCGCACTCGTTGCTGAGGCCTCCTGGAGCCAGGCTGTGCTCTGTGGCAGCCGAGGTTCTCCCTCCCTCCTCTCCTTGCTCCTTTCTTGGTGTGTCTCTGCTGGTCTCTGCCGAGAGGCCCTGGAGCCACTGGGAGGTGCAGCTGCCCTGTGGAGCTCTTCCAGGCCCCTGGGCAGGTCCTGGTCCTGCTCCCTCCCCAGGGGTGGTTCCTGAGTCCACCAGGGCAGAGGGACAGGTCTGAGGGGCTGCCTCCCCTCCTCGTCCCCCCATGACCTGGGCCTCCGGAGCAGTGAGCACTCAGCTGCCTGGGCCCAGCCCCCTTGCATTCCAGACGTCCGCACTCGTGTTTTGGGGTGCTCAGACAGGCTCTTGCTGCAGAGGTGGAAGGGAAGCCAGGTGGATGCAGAGCCCCTTGCTCAAGGCCTCCAGGAAGGGCAGCAGCCTGGGTGAAGCCTGCAGGTCTTGCTGGTTGCAGAGTTGGTGGGAGCCACTGGCCCTGCACCCTGCCCGTGGCACCTGGTGAGCCATGACTGGCTGAGTAGACACTGGAGGAGAGACCAGCTGTCCTGAAAAGATTGTGTGCTGAGAGCAAGCATCCCCTGGAGCCTGAGGGTCTCCTGGCCCTTCTCTGGATGTGGTGGGCAGCAGGCGGGTCTGTTGAGAGACCCTGGTTCCCCTCCTGCTCCTCTGTGCCCTGGAGGTCTGGGAAGCTTGAGTGGCACCAGATGTGCCAAGTGCCACCTGGCTGATGGCCAGGAAGGTGTGTCACCCACAGGCGCTGCCAACAGCGCGTAGGCAGGCTTGTGTACATCCTGTCTCGCTGGGAGGACAGGTGGCCTGAGGCCTGCCCCACTCGGCCTTGTGTCCCAGCAGCTGGACAACGCAGGCCACTGGCTCCCTGAGATCTGGCTTTGCATCTGCTGGAGATGGATAGCAGGACACGGAGGCAGTGAGAGCCTGCTGTGCAATGTCCACGCCTGTCCTGCGGGTGGTCCGTTGCCCAGGAGGACACGGAGGCTCAGCACAGCCTGAAGAGCAGTGGCCCTGGGCATCGCCCTGTTCTCCAGGCAGGAGGGAGTGGCCACCACTTCACTGCTCCTGCTGCCCCTCTGCCCTGGCCTCCCTGGTGCAGCCTTTTGTCCCCAAACCTTTCTCCAGAAGGCTGTTTTGAGTGAGGCCTGCAAAGCCAAGCCAAGGCCAGTGTGTGGAGGCCGCGGCTGCAGGAGTGCAGGCAGCCAGGGAGGGGCACACCCAGTCTGCCTGCTAGGGTCTTCCACAGGCAGCTGAGGCCAGTCGCAGCTCCAGGGAGCAGGAGCAAGGGCAGAGCGATGGGGTCTGCAGGAGGGGCTGCCAGCCGCTCCCCCTGCCTGCATCTTGGCTGCTGGGCAGCCGTACCTGCAGTTCACCTGGAACTTCAGGTGAACAGACTGTGTCTGGGGCCTGAGATAATATGAGATTACAGTCAGTCCTTGTCCCTGGTTCCTGGCACAGGACTCTCAGAACCTTTGGAATCCCCTGCTTGGTGGGAGTGCGCTGCCGCTCACCCGGTGCCTCCTGGGTGGCATGGAGATCATGCAGTGAGTGGCGCAGGGCAGGCCCTGGGCAGCAGGATGCGCTGGTCCCAGAAGCCAAGCATTATGGGGCTCCGTGCCCCCCGCCCCAGGAAGGGTGCACTGGAGATCGAGGACTATAATGACCCGTGAACCAGGAGGCAGGCAACCCGATGGCCTTCTCCAAAGTTGTGGGATGGGATCTGGGAGAGAGGCACGGATGGGGCTGCCCACCTGACCCTCACCTCCAACCTGTTGGTCATGTTTCTGTGGTAATGGGAGTGTTTCCTGGATCTGCCAGCAGTTCTGGCAGAGCGGCTGGACCTGAGGAGGGCATCGTGGGGACCTTGGTTTGTAGCCATCCCGCCTGGAGCCTGGTGGTGCTTCTGCACCCGAGACTGCCCTGTCTCAGGTGTGCCCTCGCAGACGGAGCCCAGGCCCTAGCCTGCAGCCCCTGAGAGCCCTGCTGCCAGCATCTCCTGCCGGGATGCTTGGGTGGTTCTGTTCTTTGGTTGTGTGTGCCTCTTCCACGGGGCTCCCGACGTTGGGGCTCCCGACGGTGGAGCTGCAGGCCCTCCTGGGGCCGCCTGGGTCTTGCTGACGCTGGCTCAGGAAGCGTCTGGGTGATTTTCACCTGTTACCCCAGTTACCTGCACTGGCAGAAAGATCATGTCCGACAGTCTCTCTGGAATCTGTTTGCATCTGTCCCGTCAGATCTTTCTGCCCTTGAGCATGAAGGAAGCGGGGCGATCTGGAGGGGCCGCACGCGTCTGCTGGTTGACTTGCTCCCAGGTGCTCAGGCCACAGCCGCGTCAGGACCCCTGCCAGTGTTCAGGAGAGGCCATGGCGGGGAGGTGGGCTCCGCTCTATGCCTGTCTGTTGGAAGGTGGCACTGTGTTAGTGTCCTTTGGGAGTGGGGAGAGGAAGGGGCAAAGGACTGCATGCACGGCACGGGGCAGGGCAGACGGTGGCCCTGAGGCGGGCGGCAGGGCGAGGGCAGTGGGCACAATGTCTTCCAGTGTGGCCCTCTGCACGTCCCCACCAGGCAGCTCCCCCTGGGCAGCCCGACAGGAGTGCAGGAGGAGGGCACAGTGCTGGTGTGACCCAGGCGCTTGTTGGCAGAAGAGTGGCACAGCAGTGTTGGCCTGGGCAGTGCTGTGGTGGCCAGGTGGAGGACCCTGCGTCTCACCACCAGAGTGACAGCGGGAGGGCGGGTGTCGTGCTGCCCCCAGCCCTGGCTGGTGCTGCCCATGTCACATGGCCTCACGGCCTCAACGGAGACAAAGGCCCTTGACTCTGGTGGTGGTTTTGCCTGGAATGCCATGACCCTCAGTGGGAACGGTGGGAAGACCTTCCTGGCAGAAGGGAGCTGCTGGGCCAGCCGTGTGCTGAGAGCCGCGTGCTCTGAATTCAAACTGGTGTCGCAGGATAGGAAGCTTGAATGTCTCATCTTCCCTTACGGAGGACGGGGACGTTGGCAGCTGGTGTCATTCCACCGAGCTCAGTCAGTGTCTGTATGACAGTGTCCTAGACCTTGGTTTGTAGCCATCCTGCCTGGAGCCCGGTGGTGCTTCTGCACCCAAGACTGCCCTGTCTCAGGTGTGCCTGTATGACAGTGTCCCAGACCGGCGGGATCTGGTGTTGCTTGGTGTCCCCATCAGGATCTGGGTCTCTTATGGAAGGTGGCGCCCACAAGGGGTAGGAAATGCCCTCCTGGAAGTGGGGTGCAGGTGAGGGTGCGTGGGGGGCCATCTGCAAGAGGGGCTGTGCAGGCTGGTCCCACAGGCTATATAGCTGCTGCAGGAAGGAGCCCCCAGGGTGTCCAGGGCATTGGATGATGGTAAGATGACCTCCAGCCAGTCCTGGCCCTGGGTGGGAAGGGGTAGACAGGATGATCTCTCCCTGCACCCTCAGCTCAGGGACAATAAGGAGACAGCATTTCTGTGTGGGTCCCAGAGGACCGGAAGAGCCGTCCTCACCCTGGGGCAGCAGGACCCCATGCACATGGGCAGCTGGGAGAGACCAGGGGTTTGCTG
This sequence comes from Geosciurus inauris, assembly GCA_004024805.1. NCBI lineage: Eukaryota > Metazoa > Chordata > Mammalia > Rodentia > Sciuridae > Geosciurus > Geosciurus inauris. The sequence goes on along the minus strand of PVHX01003271.1, from coordinate 7,786 downwards.
TCACATAATGGATGGCTGGACAGATGGACGGAGCTGTGGGTGGGGGCACCAGGAGCAGGGAAGGGTCCCCAGTCACGCTGTGGAGAGTCAGGGGCTAGATGTCCATGGCTGGCTGAGGAGGCCGCACACAGGACTCACAGGATGAAGGGTGCCCTGTTAAATGCAAAACTGAGCCCGGAGGGCTGGGGTTGTGGCTCTGTGGTAGAGCGCTTGCCTAGCATGTGAGGCTCTGGGTTCAGTTCTCAGCACTGCATATCAATAAATAAAAATAGAGGTCCATTGACAACTAAAAGAATATTAAAAACAAAACAAAACAAAAAAAAAGACTGAGCCCGGAGAAGAAAGCGTTACCCAGGTGTCAAGGCAGGAACTCAGGAACCCAGAAGTCAGCTATGGAGGCTCTGCCAGGGTGGGGCCCAAGACTCAGGTTTGAGTTCACTTTGGAAGGGGGACCTTGGTCCTCATGTGATAGGGCAGGTCTTTGTCACCAAGACCTGGCTTAGAGCCAGAACTAAGAGCATGCCCTGGCACAAGGGAGAAGGTGAGGGCAGTTCTGGCTCTGCCTGCAGCTGTAGGAGTGGCCGTCCAGTGTGAGCAGGGTACGCAGGCTTGAGGCAGGACAGAGGCCAGGGTGGCCTCAGCCTGGGGACTCTGGAGCTCAGCATGGTGTCTGGAGCCGGGTGGTGTTAGGTCTCCTGCCAGGAAGAAGGGCCAGCCCAGAGGAGGGTCACCACAGAGGCTGGGCTATTGCAGTGACTGAGGCCAACAGGGCTCTGGGTGCGAGAGGAAGAGCCAGTGTCAGACTGGCCTACACTGTGGACACAGCCCTGGCAAGATCTGCTGGAGAACTGCTGTGTGAGGGGAGGAGGGTCAGCTGCTGGGTGTGGCTGGCTTTGGGTGGAAGGACCCTGGAGTTGGTCACTTTTGGGGCAGTGGACTAAGACGTAAATCTGAAAACAAGCCCTAGTCAAGTCTGCACTTTCTAAGCTTCTTCAGCTTCGTGCTGATGCTCTTGAGCTCATGGGCTGCCGCAAGTGACGGGCCCCCTTTCCTTAGGGTTTCAGCCTCTGCATCCACGCCCTGCTGGGAAGAGGCAGTTTCGGGGGCCATGTTCATGCCAGCCGAGACCGCTGCTTCCTCCCCTCTGCCGTCGTCCTCACACCTGGACACTGGCCGTGACCTATGCTGCCCGCCCCTGAGATAAGCTGGTTCTCCTGGGCAGGACCCCAGCATGTCATCTTCCACCAAACCCGAGGCACAGGAGCCGGCTCCTGGCCCCATGGAGGGGCCTACAGGGAAGCCACTTCTCGCCTGGGGCTCTCTTTTTGGGCACCGGAGTGAGAAGGTGGCCTTTACCAGGAGTGAGGGCGGCCCAGAGGAGAGCCTGCTCACTGTCACCGTCACGGAGACCACTGTCATTGAGTCGGACCTGGGCGTGTGGGGCACGCGGGCCTTCGCCTACCTCTCGCTCTGGTTCTTCTTCAGCTTCTGCACGCTGTTCCTCAACAAGTACATCCTGTCCCTGCTGGAGGGCGAGCCCAGCATGCTAGGTAGTGCCCACCCAGGAGGGAGGTGGGCAGGGGCTCTGCGGGTGTGCGGGAGGGCTCCTCCCTCAGCGTGTCCTCCGTGCCTGCAGGTGCCGTACAGATGCTGTCAACCACGGTCATCGGGTGTGTGAAGACCTTCCTGCCCTGCTGCCTGCACCAGCACAAGCCCCGGCTCGCCTACCCGCCCAACTTCATCATGACCATGCTCTTCGTGGGCCTGATGAGGTAGAGACTGGCACTCGCTTCAGGTCCGGTCATGTCAGGCATAGAATGCCGTCCGTTCCCCGACAGGGGCAGCGCTGCCAGTGTGCTGCTGGGGCGCTGGGCCCGGGGCGTGAGGAGGTGGGTTTGTGCATCTGCACGCCACGTGCTGGCTAGACTCTCAGGAAAGCCAGTTCAGCAACAGCTGGAGGGCAGGTGCCTTCTCGCGGGGGGCCAGCCCCGAGTGTTCAGTCCGCGCTGAGGGTGCCCCGTGCCGGCCTCTAGGTTTGCCACGGTGGTTTTGGGGCTGGTCAGCCTGAAGAACGTAGCGGTTTCCTTTGCTGAGACTGTGAAGAGCTCTGCCCCCATTTTCACTGTGATCATGTCCCGGATGATTCTGGGGGAGTACACGGGTGAGTGCCCCTGGAGCCGGGCTCACCCTGGAAGGCTCAGAGCAGCCACAGACCCAGGGCCACATGGCCCAGCCCCCCGCCCCACGTTTGCACAGGCCCCTGACGATGGCTCCTCTGCCCGCCATGCGTGGGGTGCTCACAGGTCAGGGGCTGTGCCTTGTGCCCCAGCCAGGTGAGGAAATGCAGCAGCGTGTCCAGGGTGGGTCTGTCTCCAGTGGGCGGTGGGCGCCCTCCCGAGGACACTGTGCAGTCGTTGTGCTGCTCGTCCTCTTGCACCCCTGTCCTCGGGGCTGTGAGCTGCTCCGCCATGCTCCCCAAGCCTCAGCACGTGGGCTGTCGTGGGGGCAGGCAGTGGTTCCTGGGGACTCTCCGTGCCTCTCCACGTGCCAGCGGGTGTCTGTGGTTTTGGGCCCTGAGGCCAAGCGCACACCCTCCACAGGGGGTCCCAGCAGCAGGGATGGGCCTTTCTTGGGGATGTGGGCCTCCGCTTGGTTTCTTGCCTGGTGTCTTGAGGAGCTGGTAGCATTTGTTTTTGAATCAAAGTGAGAGCCCTGCTTTGACCTGTGTGTCACCTGTGTGTCCTGCCCTTCAGGGCTGCTGGTGAACCTGTCCCTCATCCCTGTCATGGGAGGCCTGGCCCTGTGCACAGCCACTGAGATGAGCTTCAACGTCCTGGGCTTCTCAGCTGCGCTGTCTACCAACATCATGGACTGGTGAGTCACCAAGGGCGTGCAGGGTGGGGGTGCCCGGGAAACTGTGCCAGCCCTCCTCTTGGACTCAGAGCTCCTGGTGCCCAGGCTGGCTCAGGGCCACTCCCGCGGCTCAGCAAGGCTCCCATCGCCTTTTCCTACATAGCGAAGTGGTGAGTCCCCAGTGAGGCACCTCCTTCTCAAAAGCCAGCCAGAACCTGAGGACACAGCCCTGAACTGCAGGCGCTGCTCCAGCTGACAGCCACCAGGCCCTCAGGCTACCTGTGGGTCCTGGGCTGTGGGAGCACTCACGGTGTGTCTGCTGTCGTGGCCAAGTGGCCATCCATGTCCAGCTGCAAGCAGGAGGACAAGAGGCTACCTCTGGTGGCAAGGACCACTGTGTAGCGAGGCCCTGGAGAAGCGCTGTGTTGCTGGTGTCCTGTGCAGGCAGAGGCTGGAAGCCGCATTCCAGCTGCTGTTTTTTTGTTGTTGTTGTTTTGGTACCGGGGATTGAACTTGGGGCACTCGACCACTGAGCCACACCCCCAGCCCTATTTTGTGTTTTATGTAGAGACAGGGTCTCACTGAGTTGCTTAGCACCTCACTGTTGCTGAGGCTGGCTTTGAACTCGCGATCCTCCTGCCTCAGCCTCCCTAAGTGCTGGGATTACAGGCATGTGCCACCGCGCCCGGCTCCTCTTCAGTCTTTATCTGGAAACAAGGTGTCCCTCCACTGCCCAGGGGGCCTTGCACTTGTATCCTGGGCCTTGGCCTCCGCCCAGCCATCTCTACCGTGGCTTTCTGCGTCCTGACATCCCTTGCTGCTCTCCTCCACTGCGTTTGTGGTTCCAGGGGCGTGTGGGGCCAGCTGCGTGTGCGCATGGTGCCTCTGTCAGCTTGTTGGACGGCCGTCACGGCACCAGTGTCCACAGCCTGACTTCCAGGAAGGCCTCTTGGTCACACACGCAGGCAGGACTTTGTGTTCACAGGCACCCTGCAGGGACCTGCGCTTGAGTCTTGGTTTCTGGCCATCCTAGGGTGCATCCTACAAGGGGTCCGCCGGGCGGAGCTGTGAGCCTCTGGAGGGCTTGGCAGCCAGTGGTTGTGGAGTCTTCGGCCCGAGTGCTGGCCGGTGGCGGGCCAGTGAGTGCTCACACCCACCTCTCCAGGACGCTTGCTGAGTCCCGACACAGCTCTTCTTGTGCTGAGTTCTGACGCTGGGGTTGCTGGCGAAGCCACACGTCCTGTGTGCTCCCCCGCATGTGTCCCCACAGTCTGTGTTCGGGAGCTTTGGCCATACTTTCCCGCAGGGTCTTCCTGTGCCTAGAGTCTGTTCTATTCAGTCACGGCTACCTCAGAGGAGCCCTAGTTTTCCGGCCGTGGCAGTCAACAGCTTGTGGGAGCTTTATCCAAATAGGGTTTTGCAAGGTACAAAGGTCCTGTGACGCAGGATGGGACCACCAAGTGCTTCCGCTTGCACCTGTGAGGGGTGGCATGATGCCTATCTTTCGGCGGGGAGATGCTTGGAACCTCTGGTGTGGCACCTGCTTTTGGCAGGTGCTCAGCACTGTCCATGGGATACAGCCATCAATATCACTGTTAATAGGAAGCCCAGGCCCTGCCCCCCGAGGGCCATGCCGACCCGCTTCCTCCCATAACCTCTTCTTTTCTCTGTTCTAGTTTGCAGAATGTTTTTTCAAAAAAGCTACTCAGCGGGGACAAATACCGGTTCTCGTAAGTATCATGGAGGATAGAGCATCTGATTTTGTAAGGGCCATGAGAACTTTTGCCCGTTTAAGATTCCAAATACTGCTGGGCAGGGTGGTACACACCTGTGATCCCAGTGGTTCGGGAGGCTGAGGCAGGAGGATCAAGAGTTCAAACTGAGCCTTAGCAATTTAGTGAGACCCTGTATCAAAATAAAACATAAAAGGGGCTGGGGATGTTGCTCAGTGGTTAAGTGCCCCTCAGTTCAATCCCCGGTACCAAGAAAGAAGATTCCAAATGCCTCTGGAAGACGTGACATGTTTCCCATGTGGCTTAGGGGGCTTTGAAAATACTTTGTCATAACTTGGGGGAAGGCCAGGCGCAGTGCGCACACCTGTAATCCCATCAGCTTGGGAGGCTGAGACAGGACAATTGTGAGTTCAAAGCCAGCCTCAGCAACAGTGAGGCCCTAAGCAACTCAGTGAGACCCTGTCTCTACATAAAACACAAAATAGAGCTGGGGATGTGGCTCAGTGGTCGAGTGCCCCTGAGTCAATCCCCGGTATCCCCTTCCCCCCCGCCAAAAACAAAAAGAAAACGGGCAAAGATCTATTCTTCAGTGTCCTCGCAGCCTGTCCGACAGCCTTGCCCAGTCGCCTTTTTGGTTCTGGGCAGCCATGGGCATCCATGTCCAGTGTGTTGGCGCTGTGATGTGTTCTCTGGTGAGACCCCAGGGAACCTGTCTTGGTGTGGGTGGTCAGCAGTCTTGTGTCCCTGCAGGGCCCCGGAGCTGCAGTTCTACACCAGCGCTGCTGCTGTGGCCATGCTGATCCCCGCCTGGGTCTTCTTCATGGTGGGTTTCAGAAGTGGGCACCCCGCCTTAGCTGGGCCCAAGTGGATGGAGTGGCCGTGCCCCGGGACGCCTGCCTCCAGCTGCAGCAGCTTGCAGAGATTGGGGGGGGGGCGGATTCTTGGTTTGCTTGATTTATTTTTTAATTGAATTTGATTTTTGCAGTGCTGGGGGTTGAACCCAGGGGCTCCACCACTGAGCTGCACCCCCATCCCTTTTAGTTTTCTAAGTTGTCGAGGTTGACCCTGAACTTGGGATCCTCTTGCTTCAACCTCCCAAGTCGCTGGGATTACAGGCATGCACCACCACACCCAGCACTTAAATTGATTTTTTTACTGGGAAGATGATAAATGCCTGCTGTGGAACAGTCACTGTTTCTAAGTGAGGCCAGAGACAGTGTCCCCTGGCCTCTTGCTGCCCAAGCTCATCCGCGCGTGGTTGCACACTCATGGACCAGCACACACATCACGCCTGTGCCAACTTGTGGCTTCCACTGAGGAGGAGCCATGTGCTCAGCCTGGGAAAGTCCCGCCCTCTCCATGGGAACAGTGGTGAGCTTCTCCCGCCCGTGCCCACACCATGAAGTGTTTCTCTGGGACCCGTTCTCAGCTGGAATGCGTGTCTGTGTTTGCATATTTGTTCATTGTGAGAAAATACATACAAGTGAGTTTCCTGTGTTGATGGTGTCTGGGTGGAGTCCAGTGGGACACGTTCTGTGTCATCAGCACTGTCCACCCAGAACTTCCTGTCCAGCCCAGACCGTGCCCTGCACATGGCTCCGCATCCCTCCCCTCAGCCCCACAGCCGCCTCCTGCTCGCCATCTCTGTGGGTGCGACTCTGGAGAGCGCCTGGACTGGCATCCTCTCTTCGTGCCTGATGAGCACGACCTCATTGTGTGGTGCTAGGGATGGAACCAGGCTCGCCCAGGCCACCCAAGTGCTCCACCCCCAGGTGGCACCCGCCACTCAGCACAGCTGCCAGCCTTGCTCCTCCTCAAGGCTGAGTGCTGTCCACGAGTGTGTGGACCACGCTTGCTTGGCCGCGTGCTGTCTGCGGGCACTGGAGCTGGTCCTGTGTTTTGGTCACTGGGTGGTGGTGCTGGGAACCCAGGTCACACATGTCCCTGTGAGGCCCTGCTTTTGGCTTTTTGGGTTCGTGCCCTGCAGTGGGACTGCTGGATGCTCTGGTTACCTGTTTGATTCTTGGAGGAACTGCCGCCTTGAGTCACCAGCCACACCATTCGTAGCCTCTAGTTTCTCCAGACCCTCCGCAACGCCGTCTGGTCTGGTTTCCTTTGGCAGCAGCCATCCTAACACAAGTGAGGGGTTCTGTGCTTCCCTCTGGAAGCTGTCTGTGCGTGCCGGGAGTCCCCGGCGTGGGCAGTTCTGCTGGGACGGCCCCGTGTGCCCCCTCAGCGGGCCACCAGAGCACCCTTTGATTCTGGCCCTAGGACATGCCCGTGATTGGGAGGAGTGGGACCAGCTTCAGCTACAGCCAGGACGTGGTGCTCCTGCTCCTGACGGACGGGGCCCTGTTCCACCTTCAGAGTGTCACTGCGTATGCCCTCATGGGGAAGATCTCTCCAGTGACGTTCAGGTAAGCAGAGACTTCCCGAGAGGGTGTGGTGTGTCCGGGTGTTTCACAGAGAAGACCTGCGATGGGGCGTCTTCCACGGTGATGACTGGTGGCCACCCCCGTCCCGGGGCCGTTCTGCACCAGCGCCACGTGAAGGGCACTGAGCTTGGGAAACATGTTCACACGATTCCTGGAGTCGGTATTAGAGGGGACGTTTTGGGGATTGGTTGAGTGTTTTTCTCAACAGACCCGACAATGGCGTTGGCTATGACAGTGGAATCTTCTGCCTCTCGGCTGTCCAGCGCAGGAGCCGCGGGCCACATGTGGCTCCAGAGCCCTTGAAATGTAGCAAGTGCAGCAAAGACCAGGATGGAGGCCAGGGCCTGGCAGTGCTGGGCGGGCTGAGCTCTACTACTGAGCTGCACACAGCTCTTCCATTTATTTATTTATTTATTTATTTTGTTTTTTGGTACTGGGAATTGAACCCAGGGGACCTTAACGACCAGGCCACATCCCAGCCCTTTTTTGTATTTTATTTAGAGACAGGGAGGAGTGAGGCAGAGCGAGGCTGTATTTTGTATTTTATTTAGACTGATTTGCGGAGCACCTCGCCAAGTTGCTGAGGCCAGCTTTGAACTAGCGATCCTCCTGCCTTGGTCCCGAGTTGCTGGGGTGACAGGCGTGACCACTGTGCCTGGCCCTCCCTCTCTCATCTTTAGAGAGCAGGCTGCAGTGTTTAGGGATGAAACGGCGTGATGTCTACGATTTACTGTAAAATAGCTCAATGCAAAGAAGGAAGCACGT
>PVHX01003270.1:0-146646 GCA_004024805.1 Geosciurus inauris | reverse complement strand
TCCCACCCTTGGCTTCCTGGTATTCGGGGCTATCAGCACTTTTCGTCCTGCCTTCTGTTTCCCGGTATTGGTCCCTTCTTAGATTTCCTGAGCTAGGCCTGGCTACCTATTAGGGGAGGGGGAAGGGGTCTTTCTGAGGTCAGTCAGTTTCCTGAGCAAGTCCTGGCCATCTATTAGGGGAGGGAGAAAGGGTCTTTCACTATTAGGCACAGAGTCTCTGGTCTGATTCCCAATCCTTGATCCACTTTGAATTGAGTTTTGTGCATGGTGAAAGATAGGGGTTTAGTTTCATTTTGCTACTTAAAGATTTCAAGTTTTCCCAGTACCATTTGTTGAAGAGGCTATCTTTTCTCCAATGTATGTTTTTGGCACCATTGTCTAATATGTGATAACTGTATTTATGTGGGTTTGTCTCTGTGTCTTCTATTCTGTACCATTTGTCCAGCTGCCTATCTTGGTACCAATACATGCCATTTTTGTTACTATAGCTTTGTAGTATACTTTAAAGTCTAGTATTGTGATGCTTCCTGCTTCACTAATTTTGCTAAGGATCGCTTTGGCTATTCTGGGTCTCATGAATTTCATGATTGATTTTCTATTTCTATAAGGAATGATGTTGGGATTTTAATTGGAATCACATTGAATCTGTATAGTGCTTTGGGTAGTATGGCCATTTTAACAATATTGACTCTTCCTATACAAGAACGTGGGAGATCTAAGGTATTTTTTTTAATTAGTTTATTTAGTTGCATTTCAAGTCATAGTACATATATAGAGCTCAGTTTTTCCAATTCTCTGGTTGCAAACCAGATAAAGTCACCATTTGTGTCTTCATACATGCACCAAGGGTAGTGATGATGATTTCAATCAACCTTCTTTAGTGTTCTGTAGTTTGCATTGTAGATATCTTTCACTTCTCTTGTTAGATTGATTCCCAAGTATTTTTTTGAGGCTATTATGAATGGAGTAGTTTTCCTAAATTTTTTCAAAGGATTCATCTTTGATGCATAAAAATGCATTTGATTTATGGGTATTTATTTTATATCCTGCTGAATTAATTTATTAATTCTATAAATTTTATATCCTGCTGAATTCATTTATTTATTCTAGAAATTTTCTGGAATTTTTTGGATCCTTTAAGTATAGTATCATGTCACCAGCAAATAATGATAGTTTGAGTTATTCTTTTCTGATTCATAACCTTTTAATTTCTTTCATCTGTCTAATTGCTCTGGCTAGAGTTTCAAGGACCATGTTGAATAGAACTGATGAAAGAGGGCATCCCTGTCTTGTTCCTGTTTTTTGAGGGAATGCTTCTAATTTTTCTCCATTTAAGATGATGTTGGCCTTCAGTTTAATGAAGATAGCTTTTACAATATTGAAGTATGTTCCTACTTTTTCTAGTGTTTTGAACATGAAAGGATGCTGTATTTTTTCAAATGCTGTCTGAATAAGTTGATAAAATCACATGATTCTTATTTGTCTATTGATGTGATGGATTACGTTCGAATTCCATATGTTGAAGCAACCTTGCCTCTCTGGAATGAACCCCACTTGATCATGGAACACTATTTTTTAATCTGTTTTTGTATGCAATTTGCCAAAATTTTATTGAGAATTTTTAAGGGGTATTGGTCTGAAATTTTCTTTCTTTGATGTGTTTCTATGTAGTTTTGGTATCAGGGTAATACTAGCCTCATAGAATGAGTTTGGAAGAGTTTCCTCCTTTTCTATTTGATGGAATAATTTGAAGAATATTGGTGTTAGTTCTTCTTTGTAGGTCTTGTAGAACTCAGCTGAGAATCTCTCTGGTCCTGGGGTTTTCTTGGTTGGTAGCCTATTGAGGGCCTCTAATTTCCTAGCTTGAAATTGATCTGCTTAAGTTTTGTATGTCTTCTTGGTTCAGTTTGGGTAGGTCATATGTCTCCAGAAATTTGTTGGTGTCTTTGAGTTTTTCTATTTATTGGAGTATAAATTTTCAAAATAGTTTCTAAATATCTTTTGTAATTTAATGGTGTGTGTCATGATATTTCCTTTTTCATCATGAATTTTAGTAATTTGAGTTTTCTCTCTCCTTCCTTTTATTAGGGTGGCTAAGAGTTTGTCAATTTTATGTATTTTTTTCAAAGAACCAGCTTTTTGATTTGTCAATTTTTTGAATTGTTTCTTTTGTTTCAATTTCATTGATTTCAGCCCTAATATTAATTATTTCCTGTCTTCTGCTTCTTTTGATGTTGGTTTTTTGAATTCTAATGTCAGGTCATTTATTTGTTGACTTTTTCTTCTTTTAACGAATGAGCTTAATGCAATGACCTTTCCTTTTAGCACTGCCTTCATAGTGTCCCAGACATTTTGATATGTTGTATCAGAGTTCTCATTTACCTCTAATAATTTTTTATGTCATTCTTGATGTCTTCTGTTAGCCATGCATCATTCAAAAACATACTATTTAGTCTCCAGTTGTTGGAGTAGCTTCTATTTTTTTAATTTGTCATTGATTTCTAATTTCATTCCACATAGTCAGATACAATGCACTGTAGCATCTCTATTTTTTTGTATTTGCTAAGACTTGCTTTGTGGCATAACATATGATCTATTTTGGAGAAGGATCCATGTGCTGATGAGAAAAAAGGGTAATTGCTTGTTGATGGATGGAATATTCTATATATGTCTGTTAAGTCTAAATTACTGATTGTTTTAAGAGTTCTGTAGTTTCTTGTTTTAGTTTTGTTTTTTTTTTTTTTTTTTTTTTTTTTTTTTTTTTTTTTTTTTTGTAAATCTATCCTGTGCTGAAAGAGTTGTAAAGTCACCCAGTGTTATTGTGTTGTGGTCTATTGGATTCTTGAAGTTGGGAAGGGTTTGCTTCTCAAGTAGATGCCTCATTGGGGCATAGATATTTAAGATTGTTATGTCTAGTTGATGTATTATTCCCTTGAGCACTATGAAATTACCTTCCTTATCCCTTTTTACTAATGTTGGTTTGACGTCTACTTTATCTGATATGAGGATGGAAACCTCTGCTAATTTATATTGTCCATGTGAGTGATATGTTTTTTCCCGTCCTTTCACCTTCAGTCTGTGGGTGTGTTTTCCTGTGAGATGAGTCTCTTGAAAGCAGCATATTGTTGGGCCTTTTTAAAATCCAGTCTGCCAGTATATGTCTTTTACTTGATGAGTTTAGACCATTCACATTCAGGGTTATTATTGAAACATGATTTATATTCCTGGTCATTTTGGTTTATTTTTGGTTTTTAACTTGACTTGTTTTCTCCTTTGATCGGCCTTTCTTTTTAGTGTACTTCCTCCTTTTGCAGATTTTCATGTTGTTTTTCATTTCCTCCTTGTGGAATATTTTCCTAAGAATGTCCTGTAGTGTAAGCTTTTTCGCTGTAAATTCTTTTAACTTTTGTTTATCATGGAAGGATTTCATTTCATCATCAAATCTGAAGCTTAATTTTGCTGGATACAAGATTCTTGTTTGGCATCCATTTTCTTTTACTGCTTGGTATTTGTTGCTCCAGAATCTCCTGGCTTTGAGAGTCTGGGTGGAAAAATCTGCAGAGATCTGAATTGGCTTTCCCTTATATTTAATCTGATTCCTCTATCTTGCGGCCTTCAAAATTCCATCCTTATTCTGTATGCTAGGCATTTTCCTTATAATGTGTCTTGGTGTAGATCTGCTGTAATTTTGTGCATTTGGTGTCCTGTATATCCCCTATATTTGGTTTTCCAATTCATTATCCATGTTTGGGAAATTTTCTGATATAATTTTATTGAAGAGCTTGTGCATTCCTTTGGTTTGAATCTCTGTGCCTTCTTCTATCCCAATAAATCTTAAGATTTGGTCTTTTGATGTTATCCTTTAATTTTTGGATATTCTGTTCATGGTTTCTTACCATCTTCACTGTGTGGTCAAGTTTATTTTCAAGAATGTATATTTTGGCTTTGTTGTCTGAGGTTCTGTCTTCCAAGTCTGTTGGTGATACTTTCTATTTAGTTTTTTATTTGGTTTATTGTTTCCTTTATTTCAAGGATTTCTGTTTGGTTTTTCTTCATAATCTCTATCTCCTTCTTGAAATAGTCTTTCACTACCTGTATTTGCTCTTATTTCTTTGTTAGTATAATCAGTGGTTGCCTCTATTTGCTCTCTTATCTCTTTGTTGGAGTGATCGATTTTTGCCTGTATTTGCTCACTTAGGTCATTCTTTAATTTGCAGATCATTTTAATTATGTACATTCTGAACTGTCTCTCTGACATCTACTATGCTGTCAATGGACTCTATTATTGTAGTATCTTTGTTTGTTTGGGGCACTTTCCTCCCTTGTTTTTTCATGTGTTGCAGTGCACATCTGAGGTATTGCAGCTTCTACTCTACAATCTTGTAGTGTCCCTACAGATTACCAATACTTCACCTTTAAGGAGGATATCAATGTTTACAGCATCCAGGGCAACCAATATGCAGCCATTAATCAGTTAGCTTCTATTTTGACATTTATAGTTTTGTCTCTATAAACAGAAATGATGAGTTTAGTTATCTTATACCATATAACCAATAGGGTTGCTTAAGGGTTTACCATTTCTAATGTTGGACAGGGGTGCGGGGGAGGCTGTAATGTTTATGAGATAGGGTGTGAGAACATAGATGTATTAGATTATAGGACTAGTGACAGGGTAATCAAAAGTAGTTGGCTGTTAGTAGGAGATAGAAGAGAGAGAGGTTACCACAGGCAAGGCTCCCTGTTGCCTCTGCAATAGGATAGTGTATGTTAGTACACCAAGAAGAGATACTTCTGGTGCAAGCAGGTCCACAGGGACATTGGTGATGGCTTTCCAGGTCCTCATTGTTGTCCCTAAATGGAAGTGGCCATGCCCCTAGTTGGTGGTATCAGTAGCATCAAGCCTGTAAGTACCTTGGTGTTGGGCTTCCAGGCCCCAGTGTCCCAAGGTGGAAGCTGCCCCAGCTAAAGATGGCAGAGGTGGCAGCAGAGGCAACCCAAGATGGTGTCCCACGATGGAGTCAACCGCTTTCAGAGATGAGGCTGGAAGGATGGGCTGTACGATGATGTTCGGTGGCCTATTTGATGATGCTGCAGTGTGGCATATGGTGTTGCAAGGGGCAGCTGCCTCCTTGCTGTCTGATATCCATGGTGGAGATTACCGCATGGGGAGGGCTATGCAATGTCACAAAAATGGAGTTGGTTCGAGTGGAATCACACTTTAGTAAATAGGGAACCACAGGGTGGGGCTCCTCTCTACCAGTGGGGTGTAGGGTATGGGTCGGGCTTCTCTGGGGCAGCCTTAGTGATAGTCTTCTGTGTCCTGGCTGTTGTCCCTAGATGGAAGTGGCCATCTCCATGGTTGGTCGCTGAGTAGTGCCAGCCACCAGATGGTATTCCAAAATAAAAGCTGCCACAAATAAAGATTGTAGTGGCAGTAGCGGGAGTAACCTGATGGTGTTGGAGGTGTCCCAAGATGGTGATGACCACTTTTAGAGATGGAGCTGAATGGGCAAGCCCATCAAAGACTTTGGTCAGCCTATTGGAGATGCAGCACTGTGGCATGTTGATGTGGTCCTCAGCATGGTGGGCAGTCCTGTGCCTATGCATGGGCCTGGGCTCCTCACTGATTGGCAGGGTAGTCCTGGGCCTGGGCTCCTTGGGTATTGCTGGGACTGTCCTGGGGCTGCCTGGTCTCTGTGGGGATCAACAAGACTGTTCTGGGCCTTCCTGGTCTCCACACAGATCCAGTTTTCTCTATATTTTCATATCAATTATTATTCTTTAAAAATTACATTTGTCTTAGATTCTCCAATATATATTTACTTCTAATCACAATCTCAACGAGCACTGTAGTGCTTCATAGGCAATACAGAATAGTCCAGTTCTCCCCTTGTATTTCTTAAAACATTACTTCCATTCAATTCACCTATGTATATACTACTATTACTCAGTACAGTGTTATTTCTTAAACTAGATCAATTAAGAAAAAACTAAAGGATATTGTCTTACTTATTTTTTTCACCCTTCCTTTCTTTTTGTAGGACCTATTCCATTTTATTTCTTCCTAATAAACAACATTTATTTCAAGGCATGTCTATTAACAATTTTCAGTTTTTTATTGTTTGTTGGAAATCTTTACTTCTTCACTTTTAAATAATAATTTTTCTAGAAAAGGAATTCTAGATTGGTGGGTTTTTTTTTCTCTTAACATTTTAGTCATTTAACTCCACTCCTTGTTTGTATGATTTCTGATGTGAAATCTACTACAAATCTCATTTTTACTCTTCTCTATATATAAAGTGATTATTTTTCTCTTGCATTTTTTTAGACTTTTCTCTTTGTCTTTGTTGTCCTGAAATTTGAATATGATATTCTATATTGTAGATCTGTGGTATCCACTTTGTGCTGAGTTCCATGGACCTGTGGGTTGGTGTCTCATTAGTTTTGGAAAACTCTGTCCTTATTATTTCAAATATATCTTTTTTACTCTTTTCTCTCTTCTTCTCATTCTGGTATTTGAATTATGCATATGTTATATATTTTGAGAACTTCTCTCAGTTCTTTGAATATTTTGCCGTTTGGGTATTTTTCTCTTTGCATTTCAGTTTAGAAAGTCTTCACTGCCTATCTTCAAGCTCATTGATTCTTTTCTTAGCTGTGCTCACTGTGCTGGTGAGGCATCAAAGTCATCCTTCATTCCCATTTGTGTTTTGGATTCTTTCTTAGAATTCCCATTTCTCTACTTAGAGTTTCCATCTGTTCTTATATATAACACTTTTCCATTAGAGTTCTTAGAACTTTAGTTATATTTTTTGAAATTATTTGATAATTCCAAAATCTGTATCACATATGTTAAATAGTCCTCCATACTACCAAGTATTGCCTCTTCAGACTATAATTTTTCTTGCCTCTTAGGATGCCTCTGATGCTCTCTTTGAAAGGTGAGCATGATGTGGCAGGCTGACATTTAGTTTGAGAATTTATCTTACCTGACGAGGAGTTAGATGATGTTCCAAGCTTGCTGTAGTTCTCCTACATTCTTTTCCTCCTGTATTCTCCCCGGTGTACAATAGCTGTCTATATTTTTTCTCATATGTCATCTTTGTGTTTATTTTAAAAGTTCCTTCTTTAAAGGCAGCTGAACCTTGTGTCTCTTTTTGCCATAGCCCACTGTTATTATATGGAGTCTTGTTGATATTGTGCTAGGTGAAAGAACTCTACAATCCTATCATTAAATTTCAGATTTCAGTGGACCTTCATTCCTGAACTGTAAGCTTCACAAGTGATTATCAGCTTTTATTTGTCCCTTAGGCGAGACAGGTGGGCTGGAGGCAACTGATGTTAGATAATTTCCCTCTAATAGTTTGGATAGTGCTCTGCTAACATCTTATTCGCTATTAAGTAGGACTTTATTTTGGAGAACATTCTGAGAGCACAATAGTCTTCCATGACCTATGGTTTCACTTATTGTTATTTTAGTTTTGTATGGTCGACTATCTGAAAATACTAAATGGAAATTCTAGAATAAACAATTGATAAATTTTAAGTTGTGTGCTATTCTGAGTAATATCATGAACTCTTGTGCTATTCAGCTCTATCTTACCTGATAGGTGAATTTGTGTTTATCCAGTGTGTCCACCCTACATGTGCTAGTATGCTACTAGCCTTAGCACATGTCCTTGTTATCAAATTGACTATCACTTATATTCAAGTAACCCCTTGCTCAGTAAGCTAATGCTATGTCACAATGCCTACATTATTCACCTCACTTCATCTCATCACACAGGCATTGCATCACTTCACATCACTTCACATCAGGATCATATGAAGAGCATGTACACAACAGTAAGATATTTTGAAAGACCATGTTCATATGACTTTCCATGAAGTATATTGTTATAAGTGCCATATATCATTATTAATTATTGTTGTTAGTCTCTTACTGGGCCTAATTTATAAATTAAACTTTACCATAGGTATAAAGTTATAGGGAAAAAACATACCATATATAAGAGTCAGTACTACACCTATGTTCAGGTATCCAGTATGGGTCTTAGAATATATGCCCCACAGATGGAAAGACTAGCATATTTCTAAATATTTAATTTTACCCACCTCTACCACAGAGAGTTTTTTCTTAGTTTTGCATATTATAAGCCTACTAGAATTCATGGAGGGAAAGTCCATGAAAGCACTTGGGTTCTTCTGAAATTATAGCCACTAGGATTTTCTCTCTCATGCTAGTCCACATGCAACCTCTATGCATTCATCGAAGTTACCATTTAAGCATGCCTGGTGGCTGATGGCTTCTGTGGCTTCTGCTCCACATAAGTTTCTGGCTGTTACTCACTGTCTTCAACTGTCTCTACAGATTTCAGTTAATTTTGTTTTGCAGAACTTTTAAAAGACTGTCTGCATGACCTTTGTGATATTATTTCATTTTAGCTTTATTGATGATTTTGTTTTTCATTCTAGTTGTTTTCTCTAAGTCTGTCAGATTATATCTAATCTCTTTATTTTGCTTATCCTCTTTAATATCCTGTACTCTGTGTTTGAGGATATTTTGTTCCCACAAAGCTGACTTGTGATCATTAATTTCTTTGTGAGTTTAGAGAATGCTATGTCTAAAGATTTGGGGGGAGTTAACTTTTTTTTAATGTTTATCATTCAGTTGAAACAGTTTTTCATATTATTGGCCTTATTGGTTCTTTGAAGGTTCTTATTTTTCTGTGATGGAACAGTCCATTTAAGGCAACGTTCACAGAAGAATTGAGAATATAATTAAGGTAGAGGTATGAGTTGGAAGCTTTGGGTTGCCTCTTTTTCCTTAATAACAATTCCACTAATTCATGACCTCCTTATCCCTGGAGCATACTTTTCTGTTTTCCAGAATTGCCCTCATCAGGGAAATAAGAGGTTAGTGTGGCTCTGATAAAGAGGTCATTCAGCCTGCCTAGATGTAATGATTTGTCATCTATATTTCCTCAGCTGTCTCTGGTCAGTACTGAAAAAGCAAATTAAACATTTCTTCCTTCATCAGCTTCCCCTTACTTTTTGATATATTAGATTGAGGTCATGTAAGGATACTTCTTGTTTCATAGAATACTACTGAACTTAAATCAAAGCTATCTTAAATGAACCTTCTAAGAGTATTCTTAGAAAAATCTGTGACCTACCAGAGGCCAAGTAGGTATCAATTCTATGTAATCTTAGTCATTTTGACACGGATTTTATTTTGTGAATATCGCTTATTGATTATGATCAAAAGTTGCAGTCATTTTCTCTTTTATATTAGGTTATTATGAGTGGGTTCTAAGGAGAGTAAAATAAAGATATTTTTACTACATTTGCAGCATCAAGAGAAACCTTGGGTAAAGATTTTAATATCCTGTAATATATCTTCATCCATACTCTGAATTAATAAACAATTGAAATGAAATCAGTATACTATGCAAGATCTTTATCCTTACCGTTCCAACCAAAACTCCATCAGTTCTTCAAAGAGGCAATCTAATTATAAGACTCTTATGTATCTTTTCAGAGCCATTGCATTTATAGGCACATGAAATTATAAAATATTAATAAATTAATATATTAAAGATATATATTTATATATCAGGAATATTGATTAATGATTAATATATAATTACTAGGTAAAATGAATATATAAGTATTTACTCCATTAATATTACTTTGCATAATCCATATTATTTTATATACAACCAAATTATTTTCAATATTCTGATGACTTTTTTTATTTTTTGTTTTTTGACAGGGTCTTATTAATTTGCTGAGGCTGGCCTTGAACTTGTAATTCTCCTCCTGCTTCAGCCTCCTGAGTAGCTACGATCATAGGCATATACCATCATGTGTAGCTACTATTATGATTTTTGAACCCTATTGTTTATGTGTTCTGCAGTATAAATTTACAACCACACTGAAAGAATTGACAAATTTATTTTTTTAAATTCTCATCTATAAATACCTATTAAAAACATAGGATTTTGTCTTTTTTAAACTGGGAGCAAATAGTTCAAAGACTTAAAATACAAGGATGGGAGCATAAATAATCCATTGAGATGGTCTATTTTGCAATTATAGTGTGAATACAAAAACTTAATTTCAAGGATATTAAATAAAAGTTAAAATCCAAACCTAATAAAAGTTACTTTAAACACATCAGGGATACTGCCACTGTCAAGACACTTTTGAATCATAGTTAATTATTTGTAGCAAACTCACAAATGTCATATGTAATTATGATATAACCTAAGGAGTAAATTATATTCATTTAGTAAGTTGATAAAGAGTTCAAGTCCTTTTACATTGTTGTCCCAGATGAATCAAGGCAGTTAATCAGGTTTCCACAAATGTCAGACAGGTAATAGACAGCTCCCCTCAGAAGAATCAACCCTTACAAACTATTCATTTTTTAAACCATTTCTCATTTATAACAGTCATAGGAAATTCCTAGCCAGAAATGCTTTCTATTTTAATTGAATGAAATTATTCCCATGCAAAATGAGAACTATAAAATATTCAAGAAAAGTAGTTATGAGAGTCTTTTGATTATATTTTAAATGTAGATAGTGATGTTTTAGATGGCCAGGAAAGTAGGCACACTTTTTATTTCCTTTTTCATAGCAATTGGGAATTTGAAGTAAAATTTAAGTTGTATAATAATTACCTCTAGCTGCCAACCAGTAGAAAGGGGAAAGGGACACTTACACGTAATGCTAACAGTTTGCTACATGAAGGAATAAAGTAAAAAACTAGAGTTTATGCTGGGTGTGTTTGCATGTTATGCTGGTAGTTATTGACAACTAGTGTGAGGTGCATTCAGAGCACAAGGATAGGAGTCTACCTACCCTTCCTGTATAACTCTTAATAAGTCTGGAGAACAGATGAGCCCCTGGTCATTGGCTGATCCTGCAGTGTCAGCAAAAGTCAAGCCTCAGGAATATTCCTTGCCAAAGGCAAGGATGTTATCAGCCTTGACTCCTGACTCTGATGGTAACAGTTATCAGATGTTCCGGGACAATGGGTTCCTGGGTGCAGCACAATGTTCCTAGCACTGCAATGGTAGGATAGCTGCAAAAGTTGTTTCTAGCTTGATTGATTTACATCTTAGTATCTCTTACTTTGGAGCAAAGTAGACACATAAATATTTAAAGTTTGGAGGTTTCTCATTTCCAAGTGTCCTTCAGAGCTTCGTGTGAGTAAAGCTGAAATGATTCAATGAAACCATTTATGGCAGGTGTCACCATTGTATACTAACATGTTTAACCTGGTTTAACTGATCCACACGGTTTAACAATAAAGAATGGATGATTAAAAGTGGAATATAGAAGAATAAGCCACATGAGCAGTATGAACCATTATCGTTAGCAACTTAATTGAGCCTTCAAAACCTGCTCTGGCCGCACGTGGTGGCTCAAGCCTGTAATCCCAGCACTTAGGGAGGCTGAGACAGGAGGATTGCGAGTTCAAAGCCAGCCTCAGCAACGGCAAGGCAGTAGGCAACTCAGTGAGACCCTGTCTCTACATAAAACACAAAATAGGGCTGGGGATGTGGCTCAGTGGTCAAGTGCCCCTGAGTTCAATCCCCAGTACCAAAAAAAAGAAAAAGACCTGCTCTAATCTAACTCATATGTACTCTTCCCTTACCTGTTAACATGCTGCTGAGTACACTCAAATATTTGTTTGTGTGTGTGTGTGTGTGTGTGTGTGTGTGTATCAGATGAGATTTATTTTTATTTAGAGATAAGGTCTTTTGGTCATATGGAGTACTGAAAATTTTTCAGGTTCTATCATTTCCTAACAAACCAGCAATTATTTTTTTAACATGAGAAAGGAAATGTGCTGGAAAAGACAACTATTTGTTTCAAAATTGTAGGTCTATGATTATTCTATAGGTTTTTAAACAAGTTCCATAGAGCATTCTGATCTGCCACAGACTCACCAAGTACCATTGGCTCAATTAGATCTAAAGATAGAGTGTCAAAATTATTTGGATAGTAGGCTGAGTCACATATAGAATCTTAGACTCCAGGTCAAATTCCAGGATGAGAGCTTTATCAGTTTCTTGATATGTATAAAGACCATAACAACATACCAAGCATATGACCAGGCTTCTCAGGCCTTAGCTATTTTTTGATTGGAGGGTATGTGATAAATAGCAATTTATCTTTTGCTTTGAAAAGAATATCATAACATGCTTCAGACAACTGTAATCCCCAATGCTTTAGTGAGGAAGCACTCCTGATTTTATGAGATTTAAGTCCCACCCTTTAACATGCATTTTTTTTGGTAGCTACTCTAGCCTGCTACAGACCTATCTCCACACAGTCATGAGTAGCATGAGTCAGTGGGATGCCATGTGGAATAGTAGTGTGAATATTTTGACATGGAGTTGAAGATCTTATGTGATCAAATTAAAGGTGGTCAGGTAAAAAAATAGAGATGTATATATATACATATATATGGCCATATATATGAATATATATTGAATATATATAGATACACATTTATATATATGAAATATATTTATACACACATATTTTATATATGCATGTATATATGTATATATATTTACATATGTGTGTATATATATACATATACACATAATTTTTTCTAATGCGGTGTAGGAGCATTCTCCATATCTTCAACCCCTCCCTTCCATCCTTCCCCATTCTATGCTAATAGACTGTGCTGTTGACAGAGAGCACCCCTTTGTTTGTGACCTTTGGACCTGATTAGTCCAGGAGTGTATTTAAGCTTCTATACTTTCTGGAATAAACAGTGTTTTCTGCTTCTCGCTCCAGTGTTCCTGCTTCTTACTCTGGGTGTTTTTGAGTCTCACTGGGACAGAGCAGAGTTTTACCTACACCCCGGGGTCTGGATGAGTACTCCGCAGATCACCACCATCCAGAGAGACCCGTATCGTCTTCCACAGGGACCCTCTTCTTTCTCCATCTCTCTGGACCCCAACTTGTCAACTGGGCCCATGTGGCATCCCCCCCTTTTTAAACAATAATGCAGATATTTACATTACCAGCCACCACAAGCAATGATATGTCATGACTTTAAATGCCAGTATTATGTACACATATACAGTAAGCATGTGCCCACTATGTAACCTGTTGGCAATGTGCCTCTGCCTGTCCTACATTTTAAAAAGTCATATGGAAATGGCTCAGGGCCTAAATGGAACTGGCTGGGACAAAATGGAGCAAGAGCTGGTGGCTAGGGTGCAGCTGCCACCTCGGAATAAAGAATGTGTACTATTCTAACTGTGCCTTGCATCTTCTTCCACCTGTTGGGATCCTGAATCTGAGCCTCTACCCCACAAGAGTGTACATGAGGAATAAATAGTAGTTATAATTGTATATGTTTTCTGATTGAGCATATGTCTTTGAAATATTTCATAATTAACACCAAATCAAATATTTATCAAAATGAAAGGGTTATATAATGAAAAGCAGCAATTTAAGTTGTTCTCATTAAAGGAGAGGCCATTTAAATCAACATGGTACAGTGGCTCATGAATATATTTTGCTGAAATTACTGGGTAGCCTCGCTTAGCAATTCAAAATTTAAATTTGCCTCATTAGCTGATATATTTGCACTTAGTGTCAATGGGATTATAAAACTGAAATTGTGGAGGTGATAAAGTAGTCCTTTTTATATGAACCCTGGCATCCTGTTTAGTTTGGCTCACTGAAAGAATTTCCAACCTGTTCTTTCAGGGCTTACTTAATTCTAGAGGCTGTAAGTCTGAAATTCCTATATCTCTACAGTTTTTGTCCTATGCCTATGTATACCCCAGCTCTTCCTGAGGTAAAATACCTTCTTGAGATATAAAAAGTGAACATGAGAAAGGAATTCTGTTTCCTGTGTCTTCCTTGCTGCTACTCACAGGAATTTTCATGGACACATTGGTATTTCTGTGACATTGGAACAGGGAATCCGGTGTTCAGTTACTACCTTCCTGGGTACTAGACTTCAATTTTGTTTTTAATGTCAAGATTGCAAAATTTCCACCCACCTTATTATGCTTGAAGTTTCTGATCCCTGGATCCAGACAAAAGTGGTTAATAGTGGGGTGGCAGCTTCTCTATTTCCCAGTTTCTGACTTGAAGCAGAGGTAGTGTTTTCCTTAGAAGATAGCTCTGTGGTATTATTCTGGGAAACAACCCAGGAAATGTCAGTTGTCTCAAAGTACTCATAAGTATCTAGTTACCTGCGTTAAATCTCTTTTCCCTTCCTAAGCATGGTGGTGCACATCTGTATTCCCAACAACTCCAGAGGCTAAGGAAGGAGGATCACAAGTTCCAGCCCAGCTCAGCAACTTAGGGAAACCCTAAGCAATTTAGTGAGCCCTTTCTCAAAAGGAAAAATTATAGAAAGGGCTTGGAATGTGGATTAGCAATAAAGCACCCTGAGTTTAATACACAGTGCAAAAAACTAAACAAAATAAAACAAAACTATTTCCCTTTATGTTCATTTAATGTCATATATGTGTGTGTACATACATATGTATGCATATCTATATATATTAATATACACATATATAAATGTGTGCATATACACACATATTTATTTTCTAATGCAGATATTTACATTACCAACCACCAGAGGCAATGATGTGTCATGATTTCATATGTTAGTTTTACTGTACTTCATCAAATAAATAATATTTTGGTTTTCATTCTTATTCTTTTTTAAGGTTTTAGCATGGTAGTTCTTTCCATTTTATTTTTAAATTATTTCATCCACTAATCAACAATTATCATACATATTAAAATATTTTATGAATAGAAACCAAAAAGTGGAATCAACATTTGAAAACTCTACCTGATACCTGATAAACATTTTACAAATATCTTCAAATAAGCATCCAGTGGAGATAAAATTCTTGGCTAAAAAAGTGTATAAAGGAGTGTTGGTAGCAGCTGGCCTATGGAACATTTGCAAGAACATTTGTGCATTTAGATTGGGCCAAAAACAAACATTTGTTTGTCATGATAGAAATAAACATTTTAATTTAGGCAGTGTTTGACACCAAAACAAGTGTCTTCAAATAAAATAATATTTAGGAAAGTAAGACTCATACAAATATGTTTCCTTGCTAAGTAAATATTTTCCCAATGCAGGTGTCAATGTATGTGTTAGGTAAGGTGTGGGTGTCCTTCTTCATGGTACACAAGGGATATAAGTCTTTCATTTTCTGTAGCTGTTTTCTGCAGTTATTTTTATGGAATAGTAGGAAAATATGGCTCTGTAAAAATAACAGATAATATAATTTAAAATAAGATGAATAATATTTATTATTAACTGACGTGGCAATGTCTTTGCTAAATAGAGTTATACAATTTAATCTTGCTCCATGTTGTAATAGTGTACTGTAAATGTTGGGTGATATAGAACTTACTGGTTATACAGAACATAACATTTACAACCAAGCTAACATCTTAAATTTAATTATGCATCCTTCAAAATTCACAAATGATTTTATAAAATGCATCTGCTAATTTACCCATATTACCTCAAACTTCAGCTGAGGATAGAGCTGATGAAAACTGCTTTCTTTTAAGGTGACTCTTGGATCAGAATGCATGATGGATTTATTTGTACAGAAGCTCTGGGTGAAACCCCTATCAATTAGCTATATTGGGCCTAGGAGAAGGACCATATGTATATGAGTCTTTTCTATTCTCAGTCTCATTTATCACATTCCATGGATCATTCTGGGTATAAGGAAATAGCTAGGTCAAGTAAATTGGGAAGAGATTTTATTAAATAAATATCTATGATTTAGAAATTCTGGAAGTAGGAATGAACTAAGCAAGGGCTGAAAATGCAGTTCAAATCAGAAATGGGTATTAAAAACTGCTGCTAAGAGTCCAAACAGCACTTACATCATTGAACAGCTAATGGAAAAGTATGTTTTTCAAGAATTCCATAGTTAGCTAAACAATTATCAGGAAAGATATGAAGAAGTAAAATAAACAAAAGTTATAGAAATTTACCACTTCACTGAAATAATTCCCAAAGGATAAAATTCTAACAGGAGGAAATAAATGTGTGAAAACTGCTGCAGTGTCGCTTCCCAGTTCACTCACAGGGTTGCTGCAGCCTCAGGTTCTCACTGACTGCTATCCAGAGACTCCAAAGCCTTCTGTGTGTGTATCTATTTAGAGCTACTCAGAGCATGGAAACTTTTTTCTAGAAGAGTGACTGACCCCATAGAAAGAAAGGAAAAGAACCACCACTAGGGGAGGCCCCCAAAGCAAAACAAACAAAAAAACATTTTTCATAGCTAAATATTTTAAGCAACATTCCATTACTTCTGCATGAGGCTACTAACCACTTGCATTAACATAACTGAGTACACTGTTGATAGGACTTCAAAAGACTGTGAACACCAGGAGTCAGAGATCACCAGGTGCCAGCTCAGAGGCTGGTGAACATAGGATGTCAGCATTAAAGAAGACTTGCACTGGGTACATGAAGTGGACAATCCACACCTGAGAAGTCAGAACATGCTTGTTTTTGCTGGCAGCCTGGCACAGATGTCAGAGCCTGTGCAGAACATTCACATAGGAAGGCAGCATGCACAAAGAGACAGACTCAAAACAGGTGGGAAGAACAGATTACAGAGTGGGAGACAGTTGCGATCAGAGATTGGATGCATAAGAAGATTGACCATACCCAGGAGTTATATTAAAAAAATAGGAATCAAGTTTTGCTGTGTTGAAAAAGGTTATCTGCAGACATGTAGAAAACTGTTCAATTAGAATTGGAGATATTTTTGCAAATTTACTCATTTCAATAGCAATAGATAAGAAGTTATAGATAACTTTATGAATATAGATTTCATTATCAATATATATATACACATATACATACATGCATGCATGCTTTCCCTTGTTCTCTTCTAGGAAAGTGTTGTGTTGCAGCAGAGTCCCAATATCAATAAGAAACTTAGCCACCAGAGTGTGGTATATAAGTGCTATTTTCTTCCAAAAGCAACCATTTCCTTGCAGAAACGATGGGATTCTGATGAAGGTCAGGGAAAAGACAAGATGAACCTGGAGCACCTAGTTAACCCAGAAAGTAAGGACGTGTTCAAAGAGTGATGGGGACATGCCACATGCCAAAAGGGCACAGACCCTAGACAAAATGGGCCTCCACTGGCCAAATATCAGAGAACTTGAGCATCTAAATAAATAATAACAGTAGATAAAAGAGTCCATACTGATATAAATATATGAATAAATTGAAAGTTTGAATAGGAATGAGATATTTATATAGTTGCAACTAACTTTCATAAAAATACTTACTAATTATAAACAAGAAAAACAGTAGCATCACCCCAAAAAAGCCTGATAGATCATGCACAGATCAAGTGTTCTTAGTGATCATCATCAATTACAGGGAAATTCAACAGTGAGCCCTGTATCTGCTAGTTTGTAATGAGAGTGTTGCTTTTGTGATATTCCTGCCAAAGGGGCATAACTTGAATCTAATAGGAGAAAACAGCAAATGCACCAAACTGAGAGACAAGGGACAACATAACTAGCACAAAGTCCTCAAAATATGACCAAGTCATGAAGTGATTGAAGGAGATTAGATAACATGACAACTAAATCCAAGGTGTAAATCCAAACTTGACCTCTTTGCTTAAAGGAAATTATTGTTACAACAGGCCAAAAACAAGTCATATGCCTTGTGTATTAATGAAAATCTCATTACTTTGATGACTACAATGTGGCTATAAAATACACATTTTATGGAAAATACACGTTAAAATATTCAGTGGTGATGGTGCATCAGATCAGCAATTTACTCTCAAATGGTAAAAGAGATGGAGGTTCTCTGTATTGCACTTGAATTTTTCCTACAGTTTTAAGATTGTTTTAAAATGAAGTTCACTAAAAAGAAATGATTTAATAAGATTTTGCTATCAATTTTAAATTTATTGAAATGTGATCAAATATGTAAGTTCCACATTTTAGTAGAATGGATACTAATTCATTGTGGAGCGAGGTCTGTGTATGAAACTTTTATATAGCCCTTAACATGTTATTCATATCTTGTTTTCTACATATTTTTGTTTGTTTGGTTGGATCGTTAGGTTACCTGCTAGTAAAAGTAGGTTAAAGGATTGCTCTTTTCCCTTGAAATTATGTTGGCTTGTTATATAAATTCTGAGATCATATTAATTGCCTACAAGTTCATGATTAATTTCTTTGTGGCCTGTCATTTTTATAATTTATCACTGCTAATCCATTTTGACATGTCTTCCATTTTGCTTTTTATCAACATTGCTATTCTAGCTTTCTTTTACTTAGCATTTATTTGATAACATTTTGTGCCTTATTTTTCAGTTTTCATAAAATTATGCTTATAAATAACATATGTAGATATTTATAGCCTATTTTATTGCCATATGAGTTTGCTCATATTTTGCTATATTTACACATTTATATTTGCTTTTTAACTTATTTAAGCTTTCCTTGACCACACTAATTTTCTTTGTTTTCCCTCTTTCTTTTCCTAACATATGTTTATTGTGTTTTCTTTAATCCCCTTTACTTCCTATATTGTTTGAATGTAAAATACTCTATCTCCTTTCTTTTAATAATTACAATTAATTTTCCACCTTTTCATTTGATTTGTATGTTACTCCTTTCTGGCAAATATATCAAGTGTTGTTTTTGACCTCCCCCATTATACTTTGTGCTATTTTTATTCAGAATTTTAATTATAACTCTTTTAGTATAAAATTATTTATATCATAATGGTTTACCAGAGTCAGAGCCAAAGCTTTCAATTACAACTGAATTTTTGGTTACATCTATTTTTAATCTCCATTTTGCCTTCTGACAAGTTGATTCTCATTATTTGACTACTTTTTAAAATTGTTTGTAACACAAAAATTAATGCAGCATTTTCCTGGTCACTCACAGACATACAATATTAGAAAATTTGGGTTGCCCAGTGTGTACATTTTAAGTTGAGGTTGTATAAGGCAACAACTTCTTGGTTCCTCTGTTGTAGTCTAAACAGATGTCTTTTGTGAGGTTTATTTAGTACTATTTTTTCTATTTTATTTTTTGGTAATTTTGGTTTAAAATGGCCTCTTGAGCCAATATTGATGACGTGAGGGCTAGTATTCCTAAGCACAAAAATACCATAGTGTACCTTATGGAGAAAATACATGTGCTAGATAAGGTAAGTTCAGGTGTGAGTTATAGAGCTGTCAACTGTGAGTTCAATGTGCATGAATCAATAATACTGTATGTCCAGAAAAGGGAAGAGGAAATTCACTTATCTGTACATGAGACCACTCTGAGAAGTGTTAAATAAACATCTATATCATGTGATGTAGCTACAGAAAAGATGGAAACGCAACTAAATATGTGGACTCATGAGAAGATGACAGAAAAAAGTACAGTAGATGATGTCGCTGTGAGGTTGAAAACCAGACTAACTCAGGGTCACAATTGTCCAGGGTCAAGATATGTTAAACTCTTCTCTCCTGGCCTCCGGGGCTTATTTTCTATAGCTCCTATGGCTGACATATCAAAATATGATAAGGCATGAAATATGTTCAATTTACAAGAGAGGCAGGATTTACAAATCAGGAAGCTGTAGAAACAATTACAATTAATTGCCAAGTGTTATACAGGAAAGGCTTGTGTAGAAGAATAGTTTTCAACATTGGTGAGTCTGGTTACTTGTACAAGGGTGTTGACAAACTTTTATTAATATAAATGGCATTTAATTAATGAAATTATTGTGATCGGAAACGCTTAGGGACTTAAGTCTGCATGTCACCTTGGAATGACAGTTCAGTATCTGTTCAGTCAATGTTCATAGCAAGTTTATAGAATATAAATGCCACAATAATAAAAAATATCTGTAATTTTTTCTTAAGTATATCATTTACCAGCACTACCTTTAGTGAGAGTCTGATAGTTTAGTATTAAATCTGTGTCTGAAATATCTCCTTTCTTTCTCCCTCTCTCTCTCTCTTGAATAATTGCTAATCTGAAAATTCTAAAGTAAGATTCTTTCAGGAATTTAGAAATGTTTTTCTGTTTCTTTTCCTCTATTGTTACTGTCAAGAATTTTCCTTTATTTTTGGAGATGTATTATTTAAGAATGAGGGGTATGCACTATGCCTGGGACTAGCTTTAAAAGAAAAACAGAAGAAATGAAGCAAATGTGGCAACATCTTACTCATTTTTTCTGGTTGGTGGAAGCACAGAATTCATTTTTTTCTCTTGTACTTTCAGTATCTATGAGTAGACTTTGTAATGTTTTTTAAAAGAAATACAAAAGCAGAGCAGGGCACGGTGGCACAAGCCTATAATCCCAGCACTTAGGGAGGCTGAGACAGGAGAATCGCGAGTTCAAAGCCAGTCTCGGCAACGGCGAGGTGCTAAGCAACTCAGTGAGACCCTGTCTCTACATAAAACACAAAATAGGGCTGGGGATGTAGCTCAGTAGTTGAGTGCTCCTGAGTTCAATCTCCAGTACCAAAAAAAAAAAAAAAAAAAAGAAAGAAAGAAATACAAAAGCAGTCTCTAATGGACCTACATCATAGTCTATCTCAGGATACAGCTTCACCTCAAAAGCCTAATTCTCTGTCCTTTGTTTCTCTTTCGTTTCTGATACTCAGAGATTTTTTTTTCTTTTGGAATAAGCTATGTATTATTTTTATTATATATCATTTAATATATGAATCACAAAGTGCAACAATCTTCACGTTTTCTTGTTCTGCCATCTTACTGGAATGATTTATTTAAAAGAAGGATATTCAAAGAGATATGAAGCAAAAACTATGAAGCAAAGTAATAACTAATATCACTACATGAAAATTAAAACAGAGAAGATGCCCACTCCCAATACTTTAAAACACTAGCAGCAGTTGAAGATTTTATGATGGAAAAAGTGCTAGGCTTCACATAATATGAAGGGTCCAACAAATCAATAAGATGAGCAACAAGTTAATAGAAAACCTAAGCAAGGGAAGGGTTAAGAGAGAAAGTCATAGAAAAAAGAAATCATATTAACCAATTCTCAGATAAAAATTACCTATCTCGTTATTAATTAGAGAATTTCAATTAAAAACAAAATTAGAGTACTTTTTAATATATCATGTGAGTCAGGCAGACTATAGTCATAATCCAGATAATATACTGATTGTTTTAATAGATATGTAATAATGTGGAGGATTGGTTCACTAGATATTGGCAGACTTAAGCACAAGAGGAGAATATTAGGTTTCTGGTAATACACTGCTCCTGGATGTAGTTGCCACCTCATGGCTTGAGAAATAAATGAAATACTTGCAAGTATAAGAGCAAAATATTTGAAGCAAGCAGCTTCAAAAACTAGGAATGAACTCTGAAGAAGGTTCAACTTCCTGGATGGTGCCAAGTCTCTGAAGTTCAAGAGGTCCCTGTAGGTAGGAACTTAGACCTCTGGAGATATGGTTTGGACAAATGTTTCCTAAATGTCCACCTGCTAAAGACCTGGTCTCCAGCCTGTGGTACTATTGAGAGTTGGTAAAACCTTTAACAGGTGTAGTCCAATAGGAGGTATTTCAGTCACTGGGGGTGTTCCCTCAAAGAGGATATCGGGACTCTTGTTTCTTCCTCTTCTGCTCTTTTGTTCCTGGCTATGAAGTGAATGGTTTTGTTTTGCCATGTGCACCCACAATGATATGCCACCACAGGCCCATAAGAACAGGGTTAATTAATCAAGGACTGAAAACTCAAAACCATGAACCAAAAACCTTTCTGTTTTAACTTGATCTATCAGGTGTTGGTTACAGTAATGGAAAGCTTACTAATACACGGAAGGAAGCCCATTGCTGCTGTACTTCATGCATACAGAGGAAAGCTCCGTGGAGCTGTGATACAGACCTCTTGGTATGCTAATATTATGGGGGAGTATGAGGGAGATAGTTTGGGAAATATGAATAAACAAAATAAAAACCAACTACTGTTTTTATTGCGCTGCTGGGGAGTGAACCCAGGACCTTATGCATGCAAGGCAAGCACTCTACCAACCGAGCTATATCCCTAGCCCTCAATTGCTGTTATTTTTGTTGCTATTGTTTTTGATGTTGACAGAGCAACACATGCGTGGAAAGGAGCAAGATTACTTTTCTTCCTCTTTTTAGTGTTCTTTTGGAGCCTCCTACTAGCAGAGGCTAGTCTTTCCCAGAGCAGAATGTGGAGTCAGCTTCAGCTATAGCATCACAAAGTGAATTTGTAATTAAAAGACTATAACTTAATCACCAGCACAATAAACATCAAATGAGCAAAAAAATATTAAAACCATAACAATAACAATTGTTGTAGAGGATGAAAATAAAGAGATTCTTAAATTCTTCTGGAGCTGCAATATAATTTGAAATATTTGAAAACAATTTTGAAAGATCTAATATAAAATTGGAAATTCTATAAAAAAATATACTTTAAAGTGAATTCCCAATGTTTGATTTGCACATAGGGAGATATCTAAAGTATATTTATGGTATTTTTTTTCATAATAGCAAATAATATAAATAAGTAAGAAGAAAGAGAAATAAAAATGGAAATAAAAATGTCAGTACACAAATGTTTAGCATATATATTATTACATATATAGTAAATACACATAGATTAAATATTCCTTATCATTCATAGAGGCAGGATTTAAACCCTAAATTTTCATTAGTATGTTATAGTGTTTGTTCATGAGCAGTTCATTATTATAATTTTTATAAATAAAAAATACTCTTCAAAATATTAGTAACAATTAAAAGGACTATCAAAAGATGTCATCAATTCTAAATAATAATAAATATAAGAACATCTAAAAATATGCTTAAATGTTATAAAGTCAAGCAGAAAACTTTGAAAATTATTGATACAATAAGAGAAAAAGCAACATCAGTATGCTCAAGTCTTTTTGTGTTTTAAGCTTTAAAACTATTCAACTATTTGATGTTCAGTTTCCCATAGAGCTTCCCGCTAGACATATCAAACACAATTCTGGCCTGCCATCATCCCATTGACACAATTGACACTAAAATTGCAAAGACTCATTTACTTTAAATAACAGTAGAAATCATAACATCCAGTAGAATTGTTCACTTTAAGTGCCAACTCATGCTGAGTACTACAATTGCTTATTCAAAAATGAAGATAATGAAGGAGGGTAAGACTATAGAAATTTTCTATTTCAATAGTAGTTTAAATGAACATTATAATCAAGGGTTAGTCTTTTACTAAAATTTTTCATGCTCTAAATAATAGTGACATATTAATTGTTTTGTAAGACAGTGGTTTAGGGTAAAGAGCTGATGATTTAACTGTTAGTTAAAGTGAGGTGGGTGGTGAACACATGCTTCTTTGAAAATATTATAGTGTTAACACGTAGCAAAGATAGACCATTAGAAAGTTAAAAGGTAACTGACATAATCATACTCAACAACTTGATAAGCATTCATCCATTAAAATTTGAACATTTTGTGATCTAAGTAATCCTGGAACTCAAAATTCTGTAGAATTAATGGAATTAAAAGTGCCCTATTCTATATATACACAAAGACACACACATGCACACACAAACATACACACATACCCCTTCAAAGCAGTGGAAGGGGGAACCAGGCTCCATCCTGTAACAGGAATTTAGGTGGTCCTAAAAGCTGTTCTCACTACAGAGCCCATAGATTCAAAAAAGCTGTACAGAGAAAAGCTTAGGTTAGCAAACCTACTTTTACAGCCAAACCTGGGCCAAGATATCTATGAGCTTGAGAATCTGTGATATCCTTAATATGAGCTAGGAAACGGCATTCTGAATTGCTGGTGTAAGGCCAGGCTTTATATTGCAGTCCCCAAAGTGGGGTGCGTGCCATGCAAAGTTCCTTTAAAAGTGTTAGAGGGAGGGGCAAGACTTTGAATGAAATTCCAGCATAGTCAAATAATGTCATATAAATGTGTAGCAAATATGTTCTACTCTGGCATTTTTATTATACCATTTTATTTTTATTTTGTTATAGTCAAACTTTTAAATCATTTCTTTATAATTTGTGTTTTCTTTCTAAGTTTTGTTTCAGAAGCCTTTCTCTGCCCTGCTCTAATGTGTTTTGTACATAGAAACAAACCAACAGAGTGTTCCATATGAACTCTCAAAGGAAATAATGGTTAAAAATCAAACACTGGGGAGAGGAAGAAAAGCTTAGGAGTTTTAAATAGTCCTGCAATTAGATAATCATTGTTGGCATAATTGGGATTTGACTCAGCATCTGAGAAAGATTTTGTAGACGTTTTTCTCTTCAGGAAGCAGCTGGCTGGCTGAAAGAGCACAGAAACTATACACTTTCATAACCTTTCATAGAATTTACCTTTTGGGATAATTTCAGCCTCTGTCCTATTTTCTAATATAAAACATCCCAAATAAACTATATTTACTGCCCATTTATTCTTGAAAAAAGCAGCAATTGGCCCAGTGGTGTCCAGAATTATTTTGTAAGAATGCTGTTTGTCAGCATTGCGATTTTTGATAGTGTTCCAAATGCCAACTTCAGACATAAAAATGGCATTTAGAGACCATACTTGTTTTCCTTTCTTTCTTTTTGGTTAATATTATTGGACTAATAGAGAATAAACTTCAAAGTTCTACAAATATTTTGTAGTCTTTAAAAAGATACAAGTTTTAAGAAATGCAATTTTTATAAAGCAAGACTAGAATTTAAGAAAATAAAAAGAGGGCTGGGGATGTGGCTCAGTGGTTAAGTGCCCCTGGGTTCAATCCCTGGTACCAAAAGAAGAAAAGAAAAGAAAAAAATTATTGCAAACTTTGCCTATTGAGAGACACTGCCTGCAAACTTCAAGACATATTTAAGTTGCTAAGATCTGTGTGCTAATTATAGAAAGTTCAAGATAACTTTAAAAGTATTTTTAAGGCAGCAACTATAGTAGTAGTCAATATATCTTGGGAAAAGATATATAGGTATCCATTTTCTCTAAATAAGCTACAAATACAAAAGCATGATACAAAAGCTGAAATCTTCTATTGAGTAAATATTAAAAATGATATATAGGGGCTGAGGTTGTGGCTCAGTGGCAGAGCGCTTGCCTCGCACATGTGAGGCACTGGGTTCAATCCTCACCACCACATAAAAATAAATAAATAAACAAAAATAAAGACACTGTGTCCATGTATAACTAAAAAATTTTTTAAAAATGAAATATATTTAACTCAGAGGTAAGCATTAATTAGAATATTACAATATGTGTCATATAAACATAAACAGAAAGAAGGCAAAAATCAGACTCTGGGGTAACATTCATTTTAATACAGGCATCTTCAAACAATGGAGAAACTTAAAAGAAGAGTGAACAAATTTTCCTGAAAGTAAAGATAAATGCTATCATGAATCAGACATATCTTTCCTCTCCTTATATTTGAATACATGACCAATGTAACTCCACATCATGTACAACCACAATAATGTGATTATATTTATCCTACATATGTATAATATGTCCAAATATACTCTGCTGTCGTGTATATCTGGAAAGAACAAATAAAAAAGAAGATAAAGAAGAAGAAGGAGGTTGAAGAGGAGGAGGAGGGGCAGGAGGTCGTCATCATCTAACTGAAGGATGTACAAATGAGATAGGATGATGCCCAGGTTCACACTCAGAACATAGCTTGGACCAAAAACAGATCCCCTATTTCTGGGTCTAACATTATGCTCCCCTCAGTCTAAAGGACCCTTGTGATTTGATTTTATTCATGGAATATTTTAAATGTAAGAAAAGAACAACCAATATTTGAACAAATATTTTTGTTCCTACATCCAAGTCTTGACCAATATTATAATAGTTATGTTATATTTTTCTTTAGCTAAAATTTTATCATCTTTTACTTTATAATGAGTTCACAAAAAGTGTTTTGTAGAGTATTTGGCGTTTCTTTATTGGAAAGTGACAATGATGCTCTTTCTAGATTTTTATATCCCAGTGGAAGTGCTATGAAAGTCACTTTTTAAAACTTTTGGCACCCAGGATTGAACCCAGGGGCACTTTACCAACTGAGCCACATCTCCAACCCTTTTTTATATTTTATTTAGATACAGGGTCTCCTTGAGTTGCTTAGGGCCTTGCTAAATTGCTGAGACTGGCTTTGAACTTACAATCCTCCTGCCTCATCCTCCTGAGCCAGTGGGATTGCAGACATGTGCCACTTGGTTTAAATTACTTTCTAATACTGATAAAATTCTACCTAGAATCATATTCATTACTTAACATGTATTCTTTATCATTTTCAGTTGTATCAATTCTTTAAAGGTCAACAGGCAACACTAAGAATTCATGGATAGTTTCCTACTTCAACAATCACTCAAATCCAAAAAAGCTTTACTTTAAACTATAAGACTGAAAGCACATTACTTTATATATCTGACATATAAGATATTATTTACTTTATGTGCATATTCACCTTGTTTCCTTAAATTAGTCTCTATTATCCAGAAAGCACAGATAAATTCTTCAACATGAACTTGTGTTTCTGTTTTTATTGTACAGTGTCTCTTTTATTATTTTAAAACAACACCTGGTTGGTGCTAACCTGGAGCTTTAGGGAAAGTTAGCAAGATTGTATATGCTATATAATTTCACTATTATTTTATCACTTAGCTTCACAAGTGGTACTTAAAGCTAAGTACAACTTTAAATCTTCTTTATGTTAATACAAACAAAACTCAAAATTAGTTATTAATTTCCTTTGGTATGCAATTATATTAACCATGTTATTGCAATAAAACTTGTTTTATTACATATTACTAGTAATGAAAGTGTATTAATTTTAGGGAATTAATATTTTGTATAGAGCCCTAGAATTTTTCAACACTGTATTTCACTAATGAAATTAGAGAATATGAAGGAAAAACATCCTCTAAATCTCATCTCATCCATTCATCAAATATAAGGATTTAAGAACAAAACATGGAGACAGAAGAGTTTGCCATCATTTCAATCTTCCACCTTCTCTGAAAAAGAAAAAAAAAATAAGGAGACATAAAGGTCTACTTCTAAATATTGGGGTTAGAAATATTGTGCTATGACTTCATTGGGCAATGAGCTGGGTGACACATTTCTGGAATCCAGTTTAAAAGAACAGAGTATTTATGTCTATTTCTCATAATAGGTAGTGAGGCAGAGGCAGGCAGAGACATAGAGGAGGAAAGTTAATTACCCAGGTGGGAGACTATTCTTGTTGTCCTGCTAATTGAGAAAAAGAGTGCTTAAACATATTTTTTTGAGAGGAGGTGTAGAGGAAAGTTTTAGAAGCCTCCTGAGTAGTTAGGATTACAGGCATGGGCAATGATACTCAGCTGAATACTTGCACTGATACTTACTACTATCAATTTGTTCAAATATAAAATAAACATAATATGACATAGATCCATCTTTTAAGCATAAGATAGCATGCAAATTTCAGCACTTTCATCCACAAATATTGGTCTCATTTTTTCAATCCTTCTCCTTGATTACAAGTGCAATTACACTTAAACATATAAGAGCTGTGAGGTATAGATAAAAGTAACAAACTATCCAAAACATTGCTGTAAATAGTTTACATTTAGGATTTTTTTTTGAAATATAAACAGGCTTTTGATTAATAAAAGTGAAACTAGTACTTCATTTCTGGTATAAAACATTAATCAAGAATAGAGTAGAAAATTTAGAAATCAGCAGGTTGTCTTCAGATGAGCATGAAAAGTCACATGAATGGAGTGAAGCAATTTGAGAAAGAGTAGAAAATGAGCAGGAAGGCTAAGAGAGGGCTCTGTGCCAATACAGTACTTTGCAAAGTTCTAAACTAGTGAATTCTGGTGGGAGGTTAAAAGAAAGTCAACAGGCAATTGACATATAATATGGTCGTGGTGGCTTAAAGAGGGCTACAATTCTTTTATATTACTCCTATAAAGAGGTAAAGACTATGACACTTCCTCCTAAAGCTGTGAGTGGTGTGACTATGGATTTAACAGAATAAGGTAGAAACACATTTTACCAATTTCTGGGCCCAGATATTAAGAGATAGTCAGCTTCCATTTACTATCTCTTGAATTCAGCCTTAAACTGAGTTGAAACTCAGTTGTAAGTATGTGAGGAAACCCAAACAGTTCCTTGGTAAGATCCACATGGAGAGGAATCCAGGCCTGCAAATAATAAGCAAGGCTGATTTCCAGAGCAGCAGAAGAATCAACTTTCAGGTGTGTAAAAGAGCCTTCATCAAACTGGCTACTCCAAGTTTCATTGATGCAACAGACCCAATGCCACAAAAAGCAGAGCTACTCTTTTTCATAGAGCTCTATGCAAAATTAAAGACTCATGAGACACATAAATGAATTATTATTTTATGTCACTAATTTTTAAGGTTTTTATTACATAGACAACCATAACAATCATATATACTAGATATCGTGAAGTACAAGGTACTAAGGAGTTTTACAAGAGACATTCTGGAAGTTATTTTTAAAAACGAAATGAAACTAAAATTTAGCCATAAGAACTGAGGAAGTATATTCTAGGCAAGAAGAATCAGCATGCCAAACTCAGAAGCACATAGAGAGAAATGAAAGATCATATTTTGATTAGGGCAAGAGATGTAATGAGAAAAATGCTAAGATATTAGTCTAATGAGAGTCCATATTATAACACCTTTTTTGCATATCTAAATAATAAACAATATATTAGGTATTTATCATGAAGGCATCAAAAAGTATGGTATTAGCTTAAAGGTCTATAAAAAGTAGATGATTTAACAAGGAAATGAATAATGATATTTAGGACTCAAGGCTGATTTTTGTTCAATTTGATGGAACCAAAATCTTGAAAGGTAGAGTTTTGGGAAACAATGAAGATTAAAGCATAATAGTTTCCAAGACTCTTTCATTGATATAACAACAGCCAGACTTGGTACACTTTACTGTAGATTTTACATAGGGAAAATTCCTTCCAGAAAGGAAGAGGAACCTGAAAGCTGTACCACCTTGACCTTAGGACAGAGTGAAATAAATAGATTACTCAAATGTGTTTTCTTCTTCACCCCCTCTCCTAGCTCTACCCTAACTTAACTCAAGTTGGTATCATAGGGAGGAGAGGCATGGTAGAGACATGCAGACAGATGTAGTGGGAATCAGAGACTAAAAATAAGATTAATGGCATGATCTATAAGATCTAAAAGAAGAAGACTACAATAGTTTTGAATAAGTACTACAGACAAGTACTTTTAAGTGTTAAGAAGCATTAGAGTATTAGCAGGAGTAGCAGGGAATTGTCAGATGAGATTTACGAAATATCTCTTGTACCTTACTATGCCATAAGTAGGACATTTTCTGATTTCCTACTTATGGCATAGTAAGAATCCAGAAATTGAGGTATGATTCAACAAATGGAACCCAAAATTTTCAGACTTGAGCCTTGTTAAGAGAAATTATCCCAAACTTGGAAACAAATCAAAGGATTACTCCATACTTTCTTCATGTTATACTTAAGTACTTCTGAACATGTCTACTCAAAATCATTTCGTTCTATAAGTGTACCATTTTGTTACCTTATTTACTATTTATTAACATGCTGAGTTTATAAAGTTATATGTTTAATTGTAGGTTACTCTTCAGTAGAAAAGATAACCACAAAAGTTATGATTTCATTATCCAGAAAATGGATAAAATGGATGAAAAATTATCTATTAGAACATTTATCTTGGCATTTCTTTAACTGAATGGCTATTTACATTTCCATTCATTGAATTCTTCTTTATACAAGCTTTAGCAACTTGTTACTTCCCTCATTTGGTAAGTAAAAAAATTTTTGACATATGTTCACTATGTGTTTTTTTTTTTAATCAAGTAGTAAGCCTGCTGAAGACATTTTTTAAATCTATTTTTTATTTGAAAAACTATATATCTGTACTGAGTATGTGTTTTTTTATGCACACGTACATATGCATATATAATTGCATGTGTGTACATATATATGCATATATGTATGTGTGTGTGTATGTGTATATATATATATATATATATATATATATATATATTTATTTATTTATTTATATCAGTCCTGAGGATCAAACCCAGGGCCACATATGCAAGGCAAGAGCTCTACCACCAGGCTATACCTCGGCCCTGAGAATTTTGATAATACTGACTGAAGGTTTAGATCACAATGATGAAGCTGAAGTGAGTGAGGAATTAATAGATGAAGATTAGTGATTAGAAATAGAGATTCTGGTTCTGGGTTCTACCTCATTCTCCCCACAAAACCAAATAAAACTAGTTTAGACTGATCACTAGTCCAAGGAGAAGACCAGATTACTGTCTCTCCAGCAGACTAATTTGGACATATAAACTATGAAGTCTTGAAACCCTAATCCATAACATACATATCAATGCTGTTTTGAAAATAAGCACATAGTAAAAATATGACTTAACATTTGGTGGAATTAGGTGAGTAGGCATGGGTCATCAAAAGAGACTGCTTAAATTATGAAATTAATCACACAGTATCTTCAAATTAGACTGAGTTAACTGAGTTGGCCCAGATTTAATTTTCATGAATTTCTCAACAGTGACTGCTTATGATAAATAATAAACCAGTTATAAAATGGGCGCAGTGGCTCACGCGAGTAATCCCAGCACTTTGGGAGGCTCAGACAGGAGAATCATGAGTTCAAAGCCAGGCTCAGCAATGGCGAGGCACTAAGCAACTCAGTGAGACCCTGCCTCTACATAAAACACGAAATAGGGCTAGGGATGTGTCTCAGTGGTTGAGTACCCCTGAGTTCAATCCCTGGTACAAAATGATAATAATAATAATAATAATAATAATAATAATAATAAGAAGAAGAAGAAGAAGAAGAAGCCAGTTATAAAAAGTGCATCACATGTTCTTCATCTGAACAGTGAATGGTTTTGTGATATAATAGAAAAATCATATGGAAAAATACAGATAAGTGTCGTCTAAAGAGAATGAAAAAACAACTTGTAATGTAACCATTAGTTAATTCAAATAAAAAATTATTGAGCACATAGACAGGACATTGTGCTGTAATGCAGAGATTAATGAGACCTCCTGTGTTCAACTAAAGAAATCTATTATAGAAGATGCTCATGTAAACAAAGAAATTAATATGCAGCACACTAATAGAATTATGTGTAAAGCAGAGAATGAGGAGTGATTAACTCTGTCATGGTAGAGTAATAAGAAAAGGCTTCCTCAACAGGGTGATATATGAGCTGTATTTTGTGTAATGAATAGGCTTATTTTAGGAGATTAGGGCATAGAGTAAGAGGCAAATATAAGATAGAGGGTGTCACCTACACTAGAATTTATTCCCCCAATGATTGTTACTCCTACAGGTCTTACTCAAAGGCAACAAAGGACTTGTGATTCATAGCATTCATAGCATCTAACTCACCATAATGACTAGTCTATGATGGCTGGATAATGCCACAATTCAAGCCAGAGTCAGAGAAGAAATGTTTACATGACTTTCAATAGTCTTTCACTGTAAAAAGAAAGTATATATTACCTTTAATAGTCTCTACCTAGTTCAATCTCTTTCCCTAATTCTGGGAACAACCTCCAAAAAAGGATAAGATAAGAGGTTCTTAAATAGCAAGTTGTAACCATTATATTTCATGCTTTTGTTTGTTATTACTGTATTCAAGATCACACTTTGAATATTATTATGCCAGCATATATGTATCAGTGAAGTTACATTACTTGAAAAAGTGACATCTGACATTTGTCAAAATCCATAGGATATACAACACCAAGAATGAAACCTGATAAAAACTGTATTTTGTGTGAAAATGGCATATCAATATAGTTTCATCAGTTGCAACAAATGTACCACTGTGGTGGAGGATTTTGATAGTTGGGGAAGCTATACATGTTAGGGATGAGGAGTTATTTGAACACTGCAGTTGGAAAGGGTGTCCCCCTCAGTTTTGCTATGAATTAAAACATCTCTAAAAAATGAAATATACTTAATAGCACATAAAATGAAAAAGAAATAGAAGTAAAGTAGTAGTAATACTTAAAGAAATTGAGACAATCAAGAGACCAAAATTATATGAAAATAACTCAAATATTGAGCAATAAGTGCAGAGAATCTGCTTTGCCTCCTTCTATTGCTGGGATCTAGGCAGGAAGGAAAGCACCGGTGTGAACCAGAAGATCAGATTTCTTACAAATATTCCATAAGATCTTTCCAACTCCAGGTTACCTATAAAGTGAAGATGATGAACAGAAATCCTAAAGGGAAGCTCTCTTATATGCAGCTTTTTGTAACTCTATGCCTAAAGCTCCATTGCTGTCTCTGAGGCCCCAGAGCATTCTTGAGTTCAGTCTATACACTTTTCATTCTTGGGAAAAAAAATTGAAGTTACTAGAAGAACAATAGCATTTGGGGAAATGTAAGACTTTCTTCATCATCCACCTAAAAGTCCTAGATAGGCTCCTATTCTGGTGAATTAGTTTGAACCATGTGAAGTTCAACAATTTAAGTTTCTTTGACTCCTTTACAATGTCTTTTAGCATCTTTAATTTCAATGGCAGAAAGAAATACAAGTGAAAACACATTTTCTTCCCGAAGTATAGAACAACATACTAAAGATACCAGTTAAAGCCTCTTTTCTCTTTGGTATTTCTTTGTTTTTACTAAGCTAAAGTATCCAACTGAGAAGTAAAACTCATTGTGCCACTAATCACACAGTAACTTCAATACCAGTAAGCAGTCCACTGAAACCTTGTCAAAGTACCAATTCTGTGAATATAACAGCTTTCATCTTGTTGATTCCACATACAAAGGATACATCTCCAGCCTTTGATCAGACACTGGCCTTAGGCTTGATTAATACTTTTGACCACAGGAAGGGTAAAGGAAAGAAAGCCCTGAATCTCATTATGTAAACATGTTGGGATTAATGGATTTCAATTATATTGCTTAGTTCTGATCATAAACAAACTAGATACACTGAATTGATTTAATTAAGATTTTAAATATTATAAAGCTAATAATTTGCCCAAGTTTTACTTGGACTCTTAAGAAAAGACAATATATGCAACATGTTATCTTATTATTTTCAATTTCATTTGAAAATTCATTATGAATCTAGGGCTAATTTTGCATAATCCTAATTTCTTTATGTTTTTTCAATTATTTTTCTGCATATACCAAGAAGCCATATAAATTTTAGAAATAAGAATTTATAAAATCCCAATGGTTATGGCATCTTCATTTTTATTATATTCATCTGCTACTACCATTGAACAGAGAAGGTCAAACTGCATAGGTAGACAGATTCCATTAATTTTTAATACATCTGTCTCATTTATCAACATAAAATTGACTTAGCAATTTTATGTAATAAAATTGAATAAAATATGAATAAATAGCATTCATTAATATTTTTGATGAGAAAAAATCTAAATTATAAATTATTTCTACATATAGAGTCAGATGACTATTAAAAATTTAGAATAAAATTTCTGAGCATACATTCATTCCTGAAGTTCAAGTGTATTTCTCCTAAAATATTCTTGGAAAATAATGTAATGCTGTAATGTATTTGATGCCTCAAGCAAAGAAACATATTGCTTCAGAAAAATCAGATTTGATTTGGTCTTCAACCATCCTTAGAATGCATTGATTTGAATGCCGGCTACACTTCAAAATCAACCCATGAGCTTTATTCTTCTGTAGTTGACATCACTCCTGGCATACTCAGCCTCTGTTCTGTGCTCTCTTTGCATATAGAAATGAAAGGAGTTGGAATAAAATGCTAGGGAGTAAAATTGTTTTTAGGGGAAAATGGTAATATTTTTTAGCACTCCTCCTTACAAAATTCAAAATAATAAATAATACAGCTTACTTTTTCATCTTCTGGGGAAAATGTATGGCTTTCAACATTTTCTCAGAGAAATTGAATTCACAGCTTAAAAGAAAGAAATCTTCTCTTTCAAATATTTTCATATTTTATTATTTTTATCTTAGAAAATGGGACTAATCATTTTTTACAGAAGGTTAGTGCTCATCCAATTTCATGGAGTTATTGGTTCATATCACAGATGTAAAAATGCAAGTGTTGGTTATTTCATCTTTTCTAAAAATACAAACCACTGTAGGTCAGAGTAATGGCATTTGGCTTATCTCTCAAATACAAATATAACTTGGGGACCACTGATGCATTTAAGGAAGGAGGTGCCAATGCCTTATGTAAAACCTTAAAGTTATTGCTGTTTTCTGTCTATTGTATCCCTTCTAAAGTATTACCAACAATCTCCAAAGTGCTACTCTTTAAATTAAAAAGTGCAGGCATTATTTCTTACACTCCACACCTTTAAAGATTAATTCATTTACAGAAAAAGAGGGTACTTAAAAACTGATAATAAAACCAGATCAAATCACATTTTACTAAATGCCAAATTATTTTACTAGTAATTTCTACACAATATGATAGAAGCTAGTGGGTAATTGATGAGAATTTAGTGTGCATCACACATTTGTACTAGTAAGTAAAATGCAATCTACTGTGGCTATAACATCATAATGGCTACTTTGATTAGATACTTTCTCTCTGCTCTTCCTTACAAATTTCAGCCTACAAATCATTGTTCTGGTTTCTCATAATCATTGGTCTCTCCCCTCCCTTGCTTGATTTCCTATAGATGGTGCATAGTTTCTCACTCTTTGATTTAATCTGTTGATTTCTCTACCATTGTAGCTCCTATCCTCTACCATAAGAATGTTCTAGATAGTGATTTTTTTTTTTTTTTAAAAAAAAGCAGACTGAAGCCGGGCGTGGGTGCAAGCCTGTAATCCCAGCACGTAGGGAGGCTGAGACAGGAAAATCGCAATTTCAAAAGCCAGCCTCAGCAACGGCAAGGCGCTAAGCAACTCA
The DNA here is from genome assembly GCA_004024805.1 of Geosciurus inauris. NCBI lineage: Eukaryota > Metazoa > Chordata > Mammalia > Rodentia > Sciuridae > Geosciurus > Geosciurus inauris. Next base: position 111,650 of record PVHX01003270.1, on the reverse strand, counting down.
GTGAGACCCTGTCTCTACATAAAACACAAAATAGGGCTGGGGACAGGGCTCAGTAGTCGAGTGCCCCTGAGTTCAATCTCCAGTACCAAAAAAAAAAAAAAAAATGCAGTCTGCCAAGTGCAGCACCTCACTTGGATGTGTCTGGAGTCTTGGAAGCTTGACTACCCTACCTTCTCCTACACATGGACCTTGAGAGCTTGTTTGGAGCCCAGCTACTCCTATACTCTTGACCGACGAACTGGTCCTCCTCGATGGAGGAGGTCATCCTCTTCAATAGAGCGTGCAGCTTTGGGAGGGATGCACATGGAGCGGTGAAGGAGGAAGGGGACACCCACCTAGCCAGTCAAATCAGCCGAATCAACCCTGGCGATCAATGGGGTGACAGATGTCGCAGCCAGATAAAAATATGGAAGGCTTCACGAATTTGCGTGACATCCTTGCTCAGGGGCCATGCTAATCTTCTCTGTATCATTCCTATTTTAGTGTATGTGCTGCTGAAGTGAATACTGATAAATCTTGGTTCCTAAGTGAGAAGACAAATGGAGCCCAGCTGAGGACAGCTGAACTAAACTGAAGAGAAAAAAAATTATGTTAAGCACCTGGTATTTTGGACTAATTATTACTCCAGCTCAAGTTGATTAAAGAAATTTATATAGGAAATCAGATGATACTATATCATAGATATGTAAAATATGTGTCTCTAAATTTGGACTGAGGATTGAGGTTAATATTGTACAAGGCTGATAAAACTAATCACTTGGAAAATGGAAATGTATCTAATGAACTTGCAGCTGTGGACATAGAAGTTTTCCTTAAAAACTGTTGGTGTAAGATTGTTTCTCATCAGTTCTGTGTGAAAGGCATAAACTCAGAAAAGAATTGGCTTGTTTACAAACAGGATTCAAAGCACAAAAGGAAATATATAGAATTTGTGGGTCTTTTTGGCGTGCAAAGATTTTCTTCCCCAATTAAAAAAATCTCAAAGTATCTCAATGATATTGTAGTTTCAGTACAAAACTTAAATTATAGGCCTGTCTTTGGAAGAGATTCGAGCAAGAACATGATTCAATTACGGACATGATCTCTAAACTCATTATAACAATTTGTGATTGGATTAAATAAGTTGGACAAAACTGTTCAAGATTAAAAGACAATGGTGTCTCAAATAAGCCTCCTAAGCTTCAAAGATATGTACGTAAGTTCAGAGAGATAAACATGCCTGTGGAACTATTGATACAGCTATTAACACATGAAGGTACTGTGAATTAAATAGATAAAAATCACAGAAGTGCAAAGTGCTGCACTGCAAAAGAGATTGTGACTGAGATTTAAAACAACCTTTGAACATCTGACTTTCTAAGGGCAGGCTGCAAAAGCTGCTCCATGACTGAGGAGAGCATATTTTCCAATGATCTCTTCAGATGTGACAAAGGGGCTAACAGAAAATAGAAAGGCCTCCCAGAAGGAGAGTAGAATCCATGGACAATAATAAACTAGGAGTTACTGGTAGGAGCGTGTGCAATCAGTGATCATTCCTTCCCTCAAGGGAGGCAGTCATTTTAATCAAGAAGTAGAACTTCAAAAGTTCTTAGGACTAATAATTACTTTTCTTTCCAAATGGGAGTGCTTTTGATTTTTATGTCACTACTCTACTATTTCAAGTTGCATAAATAAGAAACCACATGCTAACAGGGCCTAGATTCCGATAGTTTGTAAATCAAGATCCTAGACTTGGAGGATAACACAGTGATTGGATAAGTGTTTTGAGATGTTTTGAAAGGGGGGTGAATTTGTGTGTATGTGTAGTGGGAAATATTTGTAAACTGGAATGTAGACTATGGTGAAATTTTCTATTTAGCAATCATGTACTTGTTCCCTACCATTGCCGTGCTTCTGTGTAAGTGATCTATCCTTCCTGGAACCATTGAATTTACTAGCAAAATCATGTATGGTTGACTCCATCTCTCATTTTTCTGCCCTATACCATGAGGAAGTCAAATGTCAGTCAGTGACTACTCTTTCAATCTGAGACAGGATTGAAGAGATACATGAAGTCCAGCAATGCCAGAAGAGCCATAGCTGATCTGCAATATCATGTAATACAAAGAAAATGCTTGTTTTTCCAAACTATTGGGATTTTGGTGTTGTTTGGGGTAATTATAAATATCCATTGATTAGAATACATTATTTAATTTGAACTGTGTGGTATAATATGGATTTGCTATTATGATCTTGTGTGTGTGTGTGTGTGTGTGGATGAGTTGAATGTGGCTGAGATGAAATAAAAAATGAGATTATATAGTGCTAAGAGGCAGAAACAAGCTTCATATTAAATTCTGAGTTTAAATCCATACTCATTCCAATAGGCCACTAATAGAAACAGCCCTGTCACAGACACCTTGCCTGGCTTTTTAGAGGTGCTCTTCCCATTTCTGATTATACAGTAGTTGTATCAAAAGCCAAACACTCCCCTACAGACATTTATCTTCACTGGCCCAATGTGGATAGACTCTCTCTCATGCTTTTCTAAGGAAGAGAAAGAATTTCGAGCTGATATTCAGGATCTCAGAGGAACTGTTCAAGAAATCTTCCCACTAACAGTTAATTGAGCCAAGGGGAATTTTGCATACAGAAGGAAGAAGAACATCCTGAACACTTCTTGCAATGCTTAATACTGCTATTATTTGGGGGGGGGTGGCATTACTGGGGATTGAACCAAGGGGCAACCACTGAGCCACATCTCCAGCCCTATTTTGTATTTTATTTAGAGACAGGGTCTCACTAAGTTGCTTACCACCTTGCTTTTGCTGAGGCAGGCTTTGAACTCAAAATCCTCTTGCTGCAGCCTCCTGAGCTTCTGGGTTTACAGGTGTGTGCCACCATGCCCGGCTACTACCATTCTTATAATATATCTCCCTAAACCTAGAAATTACCAGCTAGAAATTTTTGATTTCACTTACTTGGAAATCTTCCTCCTGATATAAAGTAACAGATCCAAAATAATGTGTTAGGGTGACTATGTCAGCCCCTTAGTTTCACTGAAGCTGCTACTCAATTGTTGGTAAGGCCATATGTAAAATTCAATGCTACTGTACAAAGTAGTAAAAAGACGTCTTTGTTTCCTTGCACTAGGACCCAACCTCATTCTTCCTTCTACACCTATTGTGGACTCATTTTGATAAAAACCTTTCTGAAGAGGATCCAAATTTAAAAGATCTTCCTAGAACAGAGACCCTGCACCTAAGAGAAGAAAAAACAGGCCCAAATCTCCACCGTGTCAGCTTAGGAACTGACTTCCTTAACAAGATTCTTAAAGTTCAAGAATTAAAATCAAGGATCAATAAATGGGATGAAATCAAACTAAAAAGCTTTCAGCAGAGGAAACAATCAATACTGTGCAGAGAGAGTCTACAGAATGGGAGAACATCTTTAACACCTGCACCTCAGAGCATTAATCTCCAGGATAAAGAACTCAAAAAATTTAACACCCCAAACCAAATAACCCAATCAATAAATGGGCTAAAGAACTGAACAGACACTTCACAGAAGAAATACAAACATTTGAAAAAATGTTCAACATCTCTAGCAATTGTAGAAATGCAAAGAAAAACTAAGATTTCATCTCACTCCAGTCAGAATGGCAATTATCAAGAATACAAGCAACACTAAATGCTGGTGAGGATGTGGGGAAAAAGGTACATTCATACATTGTTGGTGGGACTTCAATTGGTGCAACCACTCTCAAAAGCAGTATGGAGATTCCTCAGAAAACTTGGAGTGGAACCACCATTTGACCCAGCTACCTATACCCAAAGGGCTTAAAATCAGCATACTACAGTGATGCAGCTACATCAATTTTTATTGCAGCTCAATTCACAATAGCTAAACTATGGAAACAACCTAGATGCCCTTCAACCGATGAATGGATAAAGAAAATGTAGTATATATACATAATGGAATATTACTCAGCCTTAAAGAAGAATAAAATTATGGCATTTGCTGGTAAATGAAAGGAGTTGGAGAATATCATGCTAAGCAAAATAAACAAGTTCCAAAAAACCAGAGGCTGAATGTTTTCTCTGATAAGTGGACACTGATCCATATTTTAGGGCTAGGGAAGAATGGAGGAACTTTGGATTGGGCAGAGGTGAGTGAGGGGAGGGGAGGCAGTATGGTTGCGGAAAGGATAGTGGAATGAGACAAACATTATTACCCTATGTACATGTATGATTGCATGACCATACACCATGTACAAACAGCAGAATGAGAAGTTATATGCCATTTATGAATGATGTGTCACAATGCATTGTACTGTCATATATAACTAATTAGAACAAATAAAAAATGCAATTAAATAAAATTCAAAAGAAGAAAATATGCTCCAGTTAGTCTTTGTGCCTCACATGGTGGCAGGATTGCACTATTACTAATTACACAGCCCACGTCATTACGTAGACAAAGTAGCCCACCAGTAACCCAATGCTCCATTGCTCAGGATGAGAAATGAAAAATTGAAATTATAATTAGACTCCTTGTTATAGCAGGGATTTTTTTTTTAATTTGATGTGTCTGTCTGGTTTTAGTATCAGGGCAGTACTAGCCTCATAGAATGAGCTCGGAAGGGTTCCTTCATTTTATATTTCATGGAATAATTTGAGAAGTATTGGTGTTAATTCTTCTGTGTAGGTCTTATAGAACTCGGCTGAGAATCCATTCTGTTCCTGGGCTTTTCTTGGTTGGCAGGCTTTGGATGGCATCTCCTATTTCTTTGCTTGAAATTGATCTTTTTAAATTGTGTATGTCCTCCTGATTCAGTTTGGGTATATTATATGTCTCTAGAAATTTGTCGTTGTTGTGAAATTTTCTATTTTATTGGAGCATAGATTTTCAAAATAGTTTCTAATTATCCTCTGTATTTCAACAGTGTTCATTGTGATACTTCCTTTTTTATCACAAATTTTAGTAATTAGGGTTTTCCCTGTCTTTCTCTTCCTTAGTGTAGCTATGGTTCTATCAATTTTGTTTACTTTTTCAAAGAACCAACTGTTCATTTTGTCAATTTTTTAAATTGTTTCTTCTGTTTCAATTTCATTGATTTGAGCTCTGATTTTAATCATTTCTTGACTTCTACTGCTTTTGGTGTTGATTTGTTCTTCTTTTTCTAGGGCTTTGAGATGTAATGTTAGGTTATTTATTTGTTGACTTTTTATTCTTTTAATGAATGAGCTCAATGCAATGAACATTCCTCTTAGCACTGCCTTCATGGTGTCCTAGAGATTTTGATATGTTGTATTAGCATTCTCATTTACCTCTAAGTATTTTTTTTTTATTTCATCCCTGATTTGAGCTGCTATCCACTCATCATTCTCACCCAGTATTATTGTGTTGTGGTCTATTTGATTCTTGAAATTAAGAAGGGTTTGTTTAATGTACATAGATGCTCCATTGTTTGGGGCATAGATATTTATGATTGTTATGTCTTGTTGATGTATGATTCCCTTAGGCAGTATGCAATGTCCTTCTTTATCCCTTCTGACTAACTTTGGCCTGAAGTCCACTTTATCTGATATGAGGATGGAAACTCCTGCTTGTTTATATAGTCCATGTGACAGATATGTTTTTCCCAAACCTTTTACCTTTTCCTATAAGGTGAGTCTCTTGAAGACAGCATATTATTGGGTCTTCTCTTAAATTCAATCTGCCAGTCTATGTCTTTTGATTGATGAGCATAGGCCATTAACATTCAGGGTTATTATTGAGATATGATTTTTATTCCTGGTCATTTTGGTTTGTTTTGGTTTTTAACTTGACTTAGTTTCTCCTTTGAGTGATTGTTCCTTTAGTGTAGCTCCTCCTTTTTCTGGTTTTTATTTATTTTTTATTTCTTCCTATGAAATATTTTGCTGAGAATTTTCTGTAGTGCAGGCTTTCTAATTGCAAAATGTTTTAACTTTTGTTTATTATGGAAGGTTTTTATTTCATCTTCAAATCTGAAGCTTAGTTTTTCTAGACATAGAATTCTTGGTTGGCATCCATTTTCTTTCAGAGCTTGATGTATATTATTCCCAGACCTCCTAGCATTGAGGGTCTGGCTTGAGAATCAGCTGAGATCCAAAATGGTTCCCCCCTATATGTAATTTTATATTTTTCTCTCACAGCTTTAAAATTCTATTCATATTCTGTATGTAATTCATTATAATTATAATGTGCCTTTGTGTGGATCTGCTGTAATTTTGTACATTTGGTGTACTGTAAGTCTCTTGTAGTTCCTTTTCAATTTCATTCTTTAGATTTTTGAAATTTTCTGATATTATGTCATTGAAAAGATTGTGTATTCTTTGGTTTGTATCTCTGCACCTTTATCTATCCTGTTAAATCTTAAATTTGATCTTTTTCATGTTATCTCATACTTCTTAGAAGTTCTGTTCATGGTTTCTTACCATCTTCTCTGTAAGGTCAACTTTATTTTCAAGAATATATATTTTGTCTTCATTGCCAAGTGGTCAAGTCTGTTGGTATTACTTTCCATTGAATTTTTAACTTGCTTCATTGTTTCCTTCATTTCAAGGATTTCTCCTTGATTCCTTTCCATATCTCTGCCTCTTTACTGAAATGATTTTTCACTTCCTGTATTTCTTCTCTGATTTCACTCCTCATACTATCCTTTATTTCAAAGATTAATTTAACCATATACTTTCTAAACTCTTTCTCTGACATTTCTTCTACTGTGTTGTCTATGGATTCTATTTTTGGAACACCTTGGTTTGTTTGAAGTGCTTTGTTCTCTTGTTTTTTCATGTTGTTTGTGTGTCTTCCCATCTAGTGGTATGGATCTGAGGTAGTACAGTTTTTACCCTGCAATCTTATAGTGTCTCTGAAGGCTTCAGGTACCTCACCTTTAAGGGGGAGACCAACAGTAACAGTACCCAATGCAAACAATATACAGCCTTAAAGCAAATAACTCCTTAAGGCATCTACAGTCTTGTCACAATAAACAGAAATGATGCATTAAATTTTTGCCTACAATATAAACAGTGAGTTTACTAAAAGGGTTTATTGTTTAAAATGATGGACAAAGAGGGAATAGAAGTAGTGTAGGATGTGATGCTTATAAGGAAGGAGAAAAGATAGAGGTAAAAATTTAAAGTAAGAGCGAAGGAGGAATTAATAGAGAGGAATTAATAGAGAATGGCTGTTAGCATAAGAGAAGTGAGAAAGAGAATCCAGAGAAAGAAATGTGGGACAAAAAATATATACACAGATTTTTTTTTAAAAAGTAAAAATATAAGAATCCAACTAAAATCTATAATACACCATTCAGACATCCCATTCATCAATAAACTGATGCATGAAAAATATTTGGTTTCAAAAATGGTAGAGATATGAGAAAAAGGGGAAATGAAAGAAGGAAAAAAAGTCTCAATGGAAAATTGAACAATTCTTTCCATTGGCATTCAAAAGTTTCTGAGCTTGTCTTCTTCACTCATAGGTGAGGTTGTCTGAAGTTTCATGATAGCTCCAGTCCAGTGGGTTCCAGACTGTTGGCTGGATGAGCTGACAGTAAGATGCCCTCAGTCTCTTCCAGTCTTCCTACCCATTGTAGCTGGCCCCTTCCATGCCTCTGCATTTCAGGACTCACTGAGCTAGAGACAGCCTGTTTCTCCAGTTTCTCCAACCTGTGCTTCACCAGGGGAATTGCCCCCAGTCTCCAGCTTTCCACAGGCTCATCAGGCCCAGACTGGCCTACGCAGACCTAGCTGCAATCTGATGGATCTGTGCTTCAGATTCCCCAGGCTCTACCTCACTGTAGTCCCAAGATTCAATGCCATTTCAACTTGTAAAGAGACCAGCAGGGATAGCCTCACACAAAGAAGAGAACCTACAAAGAGGCAGACAGATGGTGGCCACTAGCATACCCAGCAGGAAGACCTCAGGTGCAACCAGACCTGCAGATACCCCAACAATAGATCTCCAGGCCCTGGCCTGTGTCCTCAGACTGAAGCAGCTGTGGCCCTAGGTGGCAGTAGCAAACCTGCAGGCCCCTTGACCCTGGGCTTCCAGGCTCTGGCCAGTGTACCAAGATGGTGGTGGCTATGTGCAAGCAAACCTGCAGGTACCCTGACAATGGACCTCTAGGCACAGTGAGCAGTGGACAGCGATTGATCCACAGGCCAGGTAAAGAGTAGGCGATCTGCAGGCATATGGCAGGGGATCAAGGTGGGGGGATCTGTAGGCAGTGAAGGCTGCCTTGCAGACAAACATTATTTCCTCTGCTTGAATCCTGAGTCATGGAGCAACAACTAGATCCTCTAGTCTGCCATCTTGGATCCTATAGAAAGGAGTTCTAATCATTACCTTCTCACCCTGGAATACACCAGTCTTTCCAGTGAAAAGGCAAAGGAAATTTGATTCAGGAAGAAATCACATCTATGCATTTTTTAATATACAAGAGCCTTGGAGATCCCCGGCCATCCCATGGTCCTCATCCAGCCCCATCCTTAGGAATGCAGCCTGGTTTACAGCAATTAACCTTTGCTCAGATTTCCTTTGCACCCTACCTCACTTCTTTTTGCATTTATGTTTCAGGGAATATAATTAACAAGGATCCACACACCATATACCATTAGGTACATGAAGTAAGCTTTATATTCCCCAAGTTCTCAAAACTGCCTTAAACTCCCTAACTCTCATCAGAGGATGTACTCTTGTCTATTTTGCCACCAAACTAAATGAGGTGATCATATAGATGTCCTCATCCTTCTAAACATACTGACTGAGCAAGTTTACAAAGCCTTTAAATTTAAACTTCAATGAGTACAAACAACTGTTTCCTATTTGGTCCTTGAAATATCTTAGAGCACTCAAAAACTCAAATACCTTGAGTTAATTTTGTCTAGTTTTTCTTTGTTCTCCAAAGAAACAATTATAATTTTAATTAATATTTTTTTCTTTCTAGAAGGTGTTGGTTATTTCTGTCAATGGCCATAGCCAAGCCTTTATATGCTCTCAGATACAGAATCAGAACCCATGTCCTGTCCTGAGACACTGGCCTCTTTTGAAGCATTCAAATTTGCATGATTGACACTCCCAGTTCTCAGTTTACTCCAATTTTGACAAACATTTATACCTATATAGTTATAAACTTAGTGGGATTATTGCAAGTATTCTAAAACAACTTTTTATCTCTCAAATGTATTTCATTAACTATTTCTCAGTTAATTAGACCCTAGATCATCAGACATGGCTTCATGCCAACATCTGCCACCATAATCGACAAGCCAATACCTTTCACATTAGGCTTTCCATTCACCTCTATGTTCCCCATGTTGTACCAACTCTTTTATACATTCAGGAAATAGCATCTCTCTGTATGGTGGCAGACCGCCTAAGAGCAGGGTCTCTTAACAAATCCCTCCATCAGCTTGTATCATTTTGACACCCTGAACCTGACTAATACATTACCCCTCCCCAACAATGGAGAGTCCCATTCTATTCCACGTGATTGCCCTACCACAACAGAAATAATCTGAAGCCACTAAGCAATCTCTTAGACACCTCCTTAAAAAATGTTGACTCCCATTTTGTAATGACTTCTGTAAACAGAATTCTCAGAAAACATATTAACTGGCTATTTTTGAGTTGAAATAGTTGAAACATGGAATCGTTGAAACATACTTGGCCTCATAAGAAATGAGTATAACTTGTGAACTTACAGATATTACCAGAACCTGCACTTTAAAAGAAGGAAAAGTGCCACTATTTACACTGATTCCAGATATGCTTTTGAAGTCCATTATGTTGGTACGATATAGGAGTCCTATGGATTCCTGACCTCTGCTACTACCTCTTTTTTTCCAGTGGGCATATAATTGCTATTCTATGACAGGCTATTCATCTCCTACTGAGATTATTTTTGTTTATTGTTGGCACTGTTCAAGGAGAATGACACTATGTCTCTGGGAAATAATCCATCTGAGAACGCTGCTAAGTGGGTCCCTCATCCTTTTTCTATCTTTTGCTTACACTTATATCCCATTAAATGGGAAATACATGCAAACAAGGCACAATCAAGGAATTACATGACCACTAGTTTTGCCCTGCTAACCACAAAGTTTCTGATGGAGTTATTTTCCATTGTACTACCTATAGATTTTACTGAATTTCTGGAGATAATATCTATTCTTGTGGCTCCTACGTGACCCACACTGCCCTTTGCACACTCCCAGTGGAGCTTATCATTTGCCTGCTGGCTTTAGGATATTCTCACTACTTAGTGATTGTATGTTTAGTGGGTGACCTATGTGTTTTCTAAATGGATATGTTAATGTCACAACAGTTGTAAAGAAACTAATAGCAGACAATTTTACATTTTAGCATTTTTTAAATGTTCAAATCAGAAAAAAAGATCTCCCTTCATGAAAAACGTAAATCTCATATCAATGAAATTCTTAGATAGTCATGAAATTTCATGCTCTCTACTTCACAAGTCTTTAAGGTAATTGGAATATAAAACTTTTGATGTTAAGAAAATGTTGTTTGGCTTTCATCAAACAATGAGCCCTGCCATCCCTTTTGGGGAAGAAAACCTATCAAGAAACTGGACATAAATGGCCAAAAGTATTATCCCTACACTTTATTTAAATCTGGAATATCTCAAATGTGACACATGGAATAACCAGTTTCAAAATAATTTTTGGTTTCTCTATACCTATTGACATCTCTAAATCTATTCCTGAAATGAATAAGCATTCTGAATATAGTGAAAATTTCAATACTATTACTAGCTAGATATAAAAAAACTATTATGTTGGGAGTACATGATCACCAGGTAAAATAAAGTTATGGCCTTCACCAGCCAACAAGCCCTGCCATCCCTTTTGACCAAGGGATAAGTGTTTAGCAAGATTTTAGAAGAAAACATACATTATCACCTAATCAGGAGGAAACTTCTGGAGTACTGCTAACTATCTAAATAAAGATAAAAATAAGAGAAAATCCCTCTTAGAGTAACAGAGTCCATGAAAAGTCAGAATCCATGAAAAACCCTAATTCTCACTTCCAAGAAAATTAGAAGGACATCCTTAAGGTGACCTCAAATTGAGGATTTTCATAATCAATTAACATATCTCCAAAGTAGATAACACCATGACATGGACGGTTTTTTTCCTAAGACTTAGGTAAAAAACTACATCTTTATCTATTTTTCTCTTAAAAATTTTCTCCTCCTTGACTCTCCAAAATTTTTTTTATAAAACCTCTTTTCACTTTGAACAACTTCCAGCCTATTTATTTATTGAAAGATTGGCTGAAGATTGCTTGCCTTAATGTATTTTAGTCTTCCTTCCACTTCTCCACAATGAGCTTGCTCTCTCTCATTTTTGTCTGGCTTCAACCAACCCTTGTAACTTTTTTGATAATTCTAGCACAAATGTAACACCCACTTGAACCAGTCTCCCTAGCACTTGTGACTTGTACTAATCAATATGATTGTTGGTTATTTTAACACTCAGATAACATACAATAGGCTGAACCATTTTTTAAAATTTCTATGAATGAAAACAGCTGGAGGACCAGGCTTAGAAATGGACATACAAAAGGGTATCATATCTACTAGCAGGAAGACAAAAATCATTCCAATTCTATTATTTGTAAGCTGACTTGGAAATTAGAAGACTCCATGGAATGTCAAGGTCTATATTTCACTTGAAGTTATTGAATGGAAAATTTTCCCTTTATATCAAAAACAGATATAGCACTGGACCCTTTCTATAGAAGATGGCAAGACAAATTATAATCGAAACCCATGGTTCAATTCCACTGATAAGACACCTTCAAATTCTCCATAGATGTTGTGAATGTTTCTAGATAGCACAAACACTTGCCTGGTCACTGGCTGTCACTCTTGGTTTGTGTGCCATGGAATAACTTAGCTATTTATCTGCTTTGGATGCCTAATACCATGCATTACATGAGGGTCAGACTAAAATTCAGAATTAACTTGGTTGGGTGATTAAAACCAATTTGCATTACTGGCAAGGTCAGACTATAGGAATTGTCTATCAGATATCTCACAAATTGGTTTGCTCTTGTAGCCTGACAAAAAACACACGTAAAAATGGGGCATTGTAAATGCCAACATGATAGCGATTGTGAAAGAGACACAACCAACTTGAGGAGTCACAGGATCCTCTTCTACCTTGTTCATGAACAGCACTGTTCTTTTATTTTATGTGGCAACATGGTATATGAAGTGTTCCCACTGAACTGGTCGTGTTCATGTAGACTGTCATGCCTAGAGCCCTCCCTGACTAGACATTTTACATTAAATGTTACCCAAATACAAATCTGGGGTACTCCTTTGTACAAAAGAAAACATAACATACTTGACACAATATAGAAAACCCACTTGTTTCTGGTCCCAATTTTTATTCAGTGACAAGGACCTTTTATTTTTTAAAAAATTTTTAGTTACAGATTGACACAATGCCTTTATTTTGTTTATTTATGTGCAATGCTAAAGATTGAACCCAGTGTCTGACACATGCTAGGCAAGTGCTCTACAACTGAGCCACAACCCCAGACCCACACCCTTTATATTTTCTAAGTTTTGGAAATCATGATTCAGAAAGAATGATTCTAAATCTGTACACGGTAATAGAATAAAGATTAAATAAGATACTGTAATCTCTGGAAGCACTGCTATCAGTTTAGTCTCCATTGTACTCCAAATTGCTCCATCCTGGATACCCCAATTGTCCATTAAAGAGGAACTTGTGCAACCACTGGCACAAAATTCTGCTTCTACATAAATCAAAAAGGACAAATAATGTCTAATATTTGAAAAAGAAAAGATTTGAAAAAGAAGAGATTAACATTCTACATCAAATAAGGCACAGTGTATACTGAACTGATCCATTCCCAGGACCCGGAGATTTCAGTGGGGCAAGGAGCAGGGGGGAACTTAGATTTGCTCTTTACTGCTTATTCATTCTTATTCTAATGTTTGTTCTTTTGTCTGCTTGCAGACCTCTTTCCTCACAGCTTCTAAACCAAATCTTCTCTCTACAACAACCAACTCAGCTTCTCATTAGTAAAATTTCTGAAGACATTTCACAATGAAGGAAATACAGGAACCCACTAAGAATCCTTGCGTTGGTAAGATTATTTTCAAATATAGACATTGGATATTTGACAGATACAGAAAGAAGACTTCTTTGAAGCTTTCCTAATCTAAGGGCAGAAACTTCAAAGTAATGGGAGTGACATCAGTTCCCTCTTAAGGGTGATTTTCCTTCCAGAAAAGAAGGAATGAAGACTAAGAATAAACCTACTATAAATCTCTCCTCTAAGAGAGCTCAGTAGCCATAAAGAAAATGGAAAAACCACTCTCTTCTGAATAAACAAACTATCACAAACTTTCTTATCTCCTATTTGTCCTCTAGAAAACTCACTTGTCTTTGCTAAAGAAACACAATCTTTGTCCTTAGGGAGACCCTTCTCCTGCTTTCTTCCCCCTCCTAAGTTAGGTATATAAAGCTCAAACCATTAACCATTTAAGAATCCAGGTTTTTTTATTTTTGCAAGCTCCTATATCCATACAAATAAACAATATATCATCCTGTTAATTCTTGTCAGTTTAATTTGCAGGCCCTCAGGATCTAAACTTGAAAGGGTAGAAGGAAAGCTTTCCACTCCAATATTTGTATTTTCTGTGAATAATGACACATTTGAATTGTTAGTCTTCTAAATAAAAGTCACTCTTTTTTTCTCCCAAATTTAGTTCTAAACAATATTTCATGATATTTTATTCATAAATAACTACATGGCACTTATTTTGAGATCAATAAAGTATCATTAACAGGGTGCCAGCTGTCTTGGGAACTTACCATATTAAACATACATTGCTTTTCAATCAACATCAGAAAGCAGAAGTTTGACCCATACAATTTGTACCTAAGAAAACTGGTTGTTCTCAATGGACATGGTAAAATTCTTGCTGAAACACTTGCTGCTTGTTTAAAGGGACAGAACTGCCCATGCATAATATCTGTCAAAATTCATTGACTAAACTTTTTGAATTTTCTCAATAATCTCATGAAATCAAGAATCAATAAATGGGATGGATTCAAACTAAGAAGGTTCTTCTCAGCAAAAGAAACACTCAATGAGGTGAAGAGAGAGCCTACATTTTGAGAGAAAATTTTTACCACATGCACGTGAGATAGAGCACTAATCTCCAGGATATATAAAGAACTCAAAAAACTTAACACCAAAAAAACAAATAACCCAATCAATAAATGGGCTAAGGAACTGAACAGATACTTCACAGAAGAAATACAATTGATCAACAAACATATGAAAAAATGTTCATCATCTCTAGTAATATAGAAATGCAAATAAAAACTGCTCTGAGATTCCATCTCACTCCAGTCAGAATGGCAATTATCAAGAATACAAGCAATAATAAGTGTTGGCGAGGATGGTGGGGAAAAAGGTACACTCATCCATTGCTGGTAGGACTGTACATTGGTGCACCACTCTCAAAAGCAGTATGGAGATTCCTCAGAAAACTTGGAATGAAACCACCATTTGACCCAGCTATCCCTCTCCTTGGTCTATACCCAAAGGACTTAAAATCAGCATATTACAGTAACACAGCCACATCAGTGTTTATGGCAACTCAATTCACAATAGTTAAATAATGGAACCAACTTAGATGCCCTTCAACAGATGAATGGATAAAGAAAATGTGGTACATATACACAATGGAAAATTACTCTGTCTTAAAGAATAATGAAATTATGACATTTGCAGGTAAATAGATGGAACTAGAGAATATCATGCCAAGTAAAATAATCCAATCCCCCAAAACCCAAACCCAAATGTTTTCTCTGATAACTGGATGCTGATCCATAGTGGGGTAGGGGGACAGGGGAGAATGAAAGAACTTGGGTTTGTGTAGAGGGAAGTGAGGGGAGGAATGGGGCTGTGGGGATGGGAAGAACAGTAGAATGAGACCTATATACATATGTGATTACACTACTGGAGTGGCTCTGCACCATGTATACAATATGTCAAAATGCATTCAACTGTAAAATAAATAAATAATAAATAAATATTTGAAGAATAAATTGTGATTTTTGTTTTGCTTTGTTTTTCTTTTGTGCCTGGAAGAAAATTGTGAAGGGGTAAACCATTTCAATTGCTGTAGCTCCTGAGATCACCACTGACATGTCTTCAGTTAACAAAGTAACAGTGAAACTTCAGTAACAATGGGAAGGAGAACCACAAACATACAGGCCCCAAAGGGTTCTAGCATATTGTACAGTACAAATTCTTTATTTTACAAAAGAAGAAATTAAGACCAAAGCATTATGTGTTTGCTTGAAGGTCACAAAGGGCAGAAGTATGTGAAATTACTTATTCAAATCTAGAATTTGGAAAGATTAGAGTTGAATGTGTTTACCTGTCAAGTGGTTTTGTGTAACTACTGCTACTGAATTGCTCTAAGTCAGTATGGCACTTTGCTGTATTGGCCAGAAAAGAAACAATCACTGACTTACACCATGCATTTCCTTTGTAGATAGGTACTTGGCAACAGTGAAGGATGAGAAGTGACTTTAAAAACAAAGTTGTCAGTGTAGGAGGTCACTGTCTGGTCACAGATGCGAAAAGTAATAGGGTAATGTTGATAGCTTTCCTGACTTAGCATGCCTACCAGAAGCCAGCGTCTGGGATGATGACACAGTCTATCTTTTGTAGTCTTCACTGGGCATGATGCCATGAATCTTAAAAACATAAATAAAAGTTCTTTGAATGTTGATTATAGCTAAGAGCAGATGACTTATTCACTGTGTCATAAAACTCCTATGACTTTGATTCATCAAAAGATTTGGAAAGGTGCTGTGTTAGCTTTCCCTCCCTATAATAAAGTATCTGGGATACTCAGCTTATAAAGAAAAATGTTTTATTTTGTTTCACAGTTGTGGTAGTTTCAGTCCACAGCAAACTGGCCCCATTGCTCTGGTTCTATTACACAGGAGCACATCATGGTGGAGAGAACTTGGTGAAATAAACTGCTCACTGCATTCCTGCTGGGAAGAAGAGAGAGAGAAAGAAAGGAGGTTCCAGGATCCCAATATGTCATTCAAGGGCATGCCCCCATAATACTGGAAGACTTCCACTAGGACCCACCTCTTGAAGGTGGTACCACAACTTAATAACCCCATGGACTGGGGACCACATCTCCAAAAGGATCCCAAAGTCTCTTTCACATAAAGGCAGAGAGAAGTACATCAGAGCCTCAGTAGAGTATAAACAATTTGGATACAAGTGAATGGTTTTATGTAAGAGTTCCAAGTAGAACTATATCCAAGTTTATCTTGAGGTGGCATCTTAGAATATGAATCAAAGTCCTAAACCATACATTCATATAATAAATAGTTTCCTTATCCCATTAATAAGTCAGGACCCAACTTAACATTCTCTTTCTAAAACTAATTTTCACTTTACTATTTCTCAAATTATTATCAATGACAATCCCATTCATTCAAACTAAAACTCCTGTGATTTGCACACCCATTCCTTAAGCCTTATCCCTTTGCCCTTCTCTCATTTTGATAACTTTTTATAGAGCATACCCAATTCAAATATCTTTTGACACTTTGATGAGATAGTTAATAATAATGGTAACAATAATACTAATACATTCCTCAGCTGAATTTTAAATCATGTAATTTTTTATATTTTAAATCTAACTTTATAAACCAGGTATGCTGTAATCCCAGCAACTCAGAAGTCTGAGGCAGAAGGATTGCAAGTTCTAGGGCAGCTGTGAAAACTTAGTGAGACCTTACCTCAGAACACCCCCACACACACTAATACTAATTATAAATAATAATAATGATAATAATAATAAAAAGGCCACAATATGTAGCTCCGTGGCAGTGCACTTCTGTGTTCAATCCCCAGTACAATCAATCAATCAATCAATCAATCAATAAACCTTCTCAAATTATGAAAGTGAGTTAAATTTATAAATTTACAGACAATATAAGCAGATAGGCTACTCTCCAAAATATAACAATTGGCTTGATGTTACAGTGTTCTTGGAGGAATATCTTCTTTAAATAATCAGTTGAATTTATCTGTAAAGTCATTTGGTCCAAGCCTTTTCTTTGTTTGAAGGTTTTGGATTATTGAATCAATCTCTTTAGTTGTTATAGGTCTCTTAATATTTTCTTTTTCTTTTTGAGACAGGTTAGCTAATTTATGTGAAAAGTACCATATCTGAGAGGGAAAACATTTGCTATTTTCCCTACTGAATATGGTATTTGCTGTGGACTATAGCACTTATTATGTTAAGTTCCTTGGTTTAGATATGAGGTGTCCCCGAAAAGCTCATGTGTGAGATAATGTAAGAAGGTTTGGAGGAGAAATAATCAGGTTATGGCCTTAACCTAATCAGTGAATTGATCCATGATGGGATTAACTGAATGTTAACTGGAGGCAGGTATGGCGTGGCTGGAGGAAGTGGTTCGTTGTGGATGTGACTATGGGGTATGTGTTTTGAATGGAGAGTGGAATCTCTCTCTCCCTCTGCTCTCTGATCATCACATGAGCTGCTTCCCTCTACCATATTCTTCCACCATGTTCTCCCTCATCTCAAGCCCTAAAGAACGGAGCCTGCTGTCTATGGATTGAGAACTCTGAAACTGTGAGCCCCCAAATAAACTTTTCTTCCTCTACAGTTGTTCTGGTTGTTCTTTCAGTTCAGCAGTGAAAATGCTGACTAAAACATGTATTTTGCTGAGAGTTTTAATCATGAATGAATGCTGGAACCTGGTCAAATGATATTTATGTATCTATTGAGATGATCATGCATTTCTTTCATTTTATTAATATATTTTATCACATTGATTTGCATATTTTAAATCATGCTTGCATTTGTAGGATAAATCACACTTAGCTATGGTGTATAATCCTTTTATTGTACTGTAGAATTTGGTTTGCTACCATTCATCAATAAGTCTTCATTTATGTTCATTAGGGACATTGGCCTGTAGTTTTATTTTCTTATACTATCTTTGATTTGATTCAGTATGATTTGGCCTTTTGAAATGAATTTGGAACTCTTCTCTCCAATCTTTGCTTGGAAGTGTTTTAAGAGTTTTGCTATTAATTCTTATTTGATCTTCAGTAGACCTCACTTATAAAGCCATCTTGACTGGAGCTTTTCTTTGTTGGGAAATTTTTGGTTCCTTCTTCAGATTCTATATTTCTCATTTATCTGTTCATACTTTTCATTTCTTCTTTATTCAGTTTTAGTAGGCTGTACATTTCTAGGAATTTATCCATTTCTTCTAGTTTATCTAATTTATTGTGTATAATTCAAATAATTCTTCATAATATTCCCTTCTGATGCCTTTTTAATTTCCAAAATACATGCAGTAATGTCTCCTCTTTCTTTTCCAATTTTATTTATTTGAATCTTATCCCTTTTTTTTTCTTAGTTTACATAAGGTTTAATTCTTTAAAGCAAAGCAAAACAAAATAAACAAATAAAAAACCCACCGAATCTTAGTATTGTTGGGTTTTGTTTTTAAAAATTTTGCATTTTATTTATTAATGCTCTAATGTTTGTCATTTCTTTCCTTCTGATAACTTTGAGTCTAGTTTGCTACTTTTGTAGTTCCTTCAGGAATGCAGTTAGATTATTTATTTGAAGTTTTCTTCTTTTATCAATGTAGGTGTTTATCACTATGTGTTTCCCTCATTACTACTTTTGTATCATCCAACAGACTTCAGTACACTGTATTTTCACATCTGTCTTCAAACACAATTTACATTCCCTTTTGGTTTCCTCTTTAATTAAATGGATGTTCAACTGTGTGTTTAATTTCCATATAGTTGTGAATTTCTGTATTTTCTTGATGTCATTGGTTTCTAGTTTCATTTTGTTCGGAAAAGATATAAGGGATAATTTCTATTTTAAATTTGTTGAGAACTGCTTTTTGACCTAAGATGATATACCCTGGAGAACGTTTCACATGCTGTTGGCTATTGGGTGGAAAATTCCTTATATGTCTGTTAGGTCTGTTTGTTCTATAAGTTGTTAATATCACTTGTTTCTTTATTGACTTCCTGTCTGAATTTTTTATCCATTATTTTAAGTAGGTTTTGAAACTCCTATTGTAGTATTGTTTTTCATTACTCTCGTAAAGTACTTGGGTCAGGATGATTTTATAATTGTTTCTTTATTCTTATAGTTCTGGAAAGACAAGGACAAGTTTAGCATTGGATTGATTCTGGTAAGAATATCATGGCAAATGGTAGGTGGCATTACAGTCACTGGATTGTGTGTGGGAGGAACAGATCAATTCTCAAAACAGAAGCCTCAGAGATACTGAGGTCCCCTGTTCTTTCTGAGAGTGTATCCTTAATTGAACTAAGGACCTCCTGCTGCACTACACCTCTTAAAGGTTTCACACCATCATTGTCACATGGACCAAGACTCCAATACAAGAACTTTTGGGGGACACATTCAACCTTATTCAAACCATAGCATCTACTATTATTGTATTTCCGTTAATTTCTGTCATCATTATCAATATTTGCTTTATATATTTAGATGCTCTAATACCAGGTCTGTATTTTTTATAATTTCTATATCTTCCTGTTGAATCCATCCTTTTTCATTACATAATGGCTTTCTTTGTATCTGTGGAGATAGTTTTAGGCTTAAAATATATTTTGTCTAATAGATGTATAATCACTCTGGTTTGTTTTCTTTTGCTTT
Source organism: Geosciurus inauris (assembly GCA_004024805.1). Lineage (NCBI taxonomy): Eukaryota > Metazoa > Chordata > Mammalia > Rodentia > Sciuridae > Geosciurus > Geosciurus inauris. Next base: position 91,852 of record PVHX01003270.1, on the reverse strand, counting down.
ATTTTTTTTTTCTATTTCCTACTTTAAAATCATGTATGTCTTTAAAGTAAGTCACTTTTAGACAGTATATCACTGAATACTACTTTTTGTAGATTTAATCACTGTATGCCTTTGATTGATGAGTTCAATATATTTTCTTTTATGATAATTAAAGATTATTAGTGAGGACTTACTATTCCCATTTTGCTTATTATTTCATGTCCATTTTTCAAAAATTTGCCCCTCATTTTCCCTTTTATTGTTTTTATTATTTTATGATTTTTTTAGTGTTTTGATTCTTTATCTTTTGCACATTTGTTACAAGTAAATTTCTTTGTGGTTACCTCAAAGCTTGCATAAAATTTCTTAGATATTATACATTATATCTTATAGGTAAAACTTGTGTTTCAAGTTCATAACACGTTATATTCACTCACATAAAAAAATAGCTGTTAATTTCTACTTCCAAATTTGTGTTCTTATAATAAGAGTTTTCTTATTTTTATATTGTGCATCCATAAATTTTTATATTTATATTAATATTAAAATAAATTATGCACCAGTATTAATCTGTAGATATCAATATACATACATTCACCAATGATATTTATGCTGTCCTATACTTTTGCATTGCTGTTTAGTGTGTTTATGTTTCAATTTGAAGAATTAACTTTAACATTTCTTGTAATGAAGTTCTAGCAGTGATTAAACTCCCTTGGTGTTTTTTGTTCAAGACTTCACTTCTTTAAAGGATAGTTTTGCTTGCTTGGTATATTGTTCGTGGAGGGTGATTTATTTTTCTTTCAGTACTCTGAATATGTTCTCTTACTTTATCCTTATTTTCAAGGTTTCTATTGAGAAATATATTGACATTCTTACAGGGCTTCTGTGCACGTGGTGAGTTTGCTTTTATCTTACTATTTCCAATTTCCTTCACTGTTCTTGACTTCAGACACTTTGACTATAATGCGTCTCAGTGAAGACATTCAGCTATGTGGGATTCTTTAGGCATCAGGGATCAAAATGTCCATTTCCTTCCAGATTTCATAAATTCTCTGTCCTTATTTCTTATTTTTATTTTTGATTTTTTGGTACTTAGGATTAAATGTAGGGGTGCTTTATCATTGAGCAACATATACAATATCCTCAGTTCTTTTTTTTTTTTTTTTTTTTGAGATAGGGTCTAACTTGCTGAGGTTGGTGTTGAACTTGCAATCTTCCTGCCACAGCTTCTCAAAAAAGTGGGATTATAGTCATGCGCCACAGTGTTCTAGCCACTTTCTTTTTTCTTCATATTAATTCATATTAATATGAATTTAATATGCTTGTTGCTTCACTTGATTGCACCCTAGAAGTCATAAATGTTTTATTCACTCATTTTCATTTTTTGTTCTTTCTGTTCTCTGTTTATTTCAAATGATATGTCTTTGAGTTCATTGATTCTTTTTTATGCTTGATTGAGTCAGTAGTTATAACAATCTATTGATTTCTTTCATGTCAAAAAATTCATGTCTTTTTCAGCTCCAGAATTTATGTTTGGTTTTTCTTTTTAATCATTTCTCTCTCTCCTTGGCTTACAAGTTTTTCATACATTATTTTGATTCTGTTTAGTCCTCTATCTCAAGAAGCCCATTGAGCTTCATTAAAATTATTTTGAACTATTTGTCAGACAATTTCTAGATCTCCATGCCTTGGAATTTTGTACTGGAAAATTTATTGTATTTATTTATTTTGGTGGTGTCATGCCCTTTCTTTTTCCCAATGAAAAAGCTTGAACCCAGGATCTCACACATGCTAGGCAAGTGTTCTACCACTGAGCTACCTCTCAGTGTAGGATGACTTATGTTTTGTATAGGTTCTCACTGATATCTGCACATCTGAGGAAATAGACAGCTCTTACAGTTTTTATAGATTAGCTTCTGTGGGGAAAGATTTTCACTTTTATGTGGGTATGAAGACACTGTCTGGAAAGTTTGTATTGGTTTCTGGCTCTTGGATTGTACAGTAGGCTTATTTTCCATGCACCTCTATCAGCTGAGATGGGTTTCAGAGAAGACATTGGGAGTTCTTGGCAGCCAAGACTATGTAGTCTTAGATTCTCCAGAAGTGGCTTGGACTGTTAGGATTCTTAGTGGCAAAGAATGATGGATTCCCCTGTTCCCCTTTTCATCCATCAGGCAAGTTGTGGCTGGGGGATTCATCTTGTCACTGGATTCAGCATTCAGGCATGTATGTGGTGGCAGTGGTGATGATGTGTAAGGTGTAGGTATGCCCAGAAAGGCAATCAAGCTGGAATAGAAAGAATGGAAGCTAATGGAACAGCCACAGCATCAGTGTCTGTGATTCAGGCCTGTGCACTGAGACAAGGCACAGGTGTGGAAGACATAAATGTTTGCATAAAGACTGAGGAGCCAAGATCTGGAGCCAGGATATGGTCTCAAAACCAGACTGTGGGCATACATGCTATGATTCCAGGGCTAGTGTCACACATGGGTGTGTTTGTATTGGTCATGGAATGGGGCTTTAGAGCAGAAGTTGGGGGAGAGATGGCCCAGGGTGGTATAGCAGTATCCCTTCTCCTGGGGGATCCACAGCCACCACAATGGCTATTGAGCAGCTTTTCCTACTGAGGTTCTCTTCTGCCTAGGCCCTTGAAGACCAGTGGTACTTCTGTGTAGTTGATACTGACAATCTTCATTCTTTTTGTTTCCAACTATCTCCAGACACCTTAGCTATGCTGATCTGTCTAGTGAGCTAGGTGGTGAATCATCAAACCATGTCCTTAAAAAAGTACCCCCAAAGGATGGAGGGAGCTGATCACTTGAACTGTTCTCTTTTTCCTCACAAGGGAAACTCAAAAGCTAGAGGGTTGTCTTTCAATGCCAACTTGTCCTCCTAAGGGATGGGATAATGCAGGCAAAATGAAGCCCTTCCCATGAGTTTTCTGTGTAGTTACTCAAGTTAAAATTTTTTTTCTCCCCGTTGTTGCTGCAGCTTCTTAACTACACTCTGGAGCTCACCCATTTTCATTCATGAAAAATTATCTAATTGATTTTTTAGGGGTATATACAAAGGTTTGAATCTCCTTCAGTCTACCTTGCTGATGTCATTCTAATATAATTTTGACATAAGTTGCAACATGGATGAGCCTTGAAAACATTATGCTTAGTGAAATGAGCCAGATACAGAGGATAATCATAATATGATTTTCTATGTTTCAGCTACCTAGAATAAACAAATTCATAGAGATAGAACACTGAATAGTGCTTACCAGGGACTGAGGATAATGGTAAGTAGCAAGAGGGTGTTATTACTTAGTGGGTACACAGTTTATATTGTCAATGATGAAAAGTGATGGTACAAAGCATTGTAAAGGTATTTCCTGCCACTAAACTGTTTATTTACAAATGGAAATAACAATAACAAAGAAAGACCACAGCTGCATAAATATTGTGAGAAAAATAATTGGGTTTACTCTTGTCTCAATGAATATTGTACTGCAGATGGAGTCAGTTTATTTCTACTTCATTCCTACCTTCACGGAACTTACTATCTAGTGAGAAAGATGTAAGAAAAATGTTGGCTTGGATTCCATTCCTGAGCCCATTTAATTCTAGAGTTACCTTTTTAACTAACAAATCAATCTATCTTTTCCTACTCTGCCCCTGCCTTGTGTAGATGACTATATATTATGGTTTGTGCTTACAAAATATTTCCATTTATACTTCCACACTGTGTTCTGGAGATCACAATAGATAATCTAGGATGACACCATGCAAGTATTTTAGGCTCTAAAATAAAAATATTGTGGATTTCTTTATTTTGACAAAACAGAATATTTTCCAAAGTAAAATGAAAAATCTCATAATGTACATGTCAAAAATAGGAACTTAGCAAATAAGTACACTAAAGAATATATATGTGCTATTAGTATACTAGAGAATATGTATGTGCTATTAGCAAAACTATTTTGTTTATATATTGGTTTATTATTCACTCAATTAAAATATCTTTATTAATGCTTCCATGAGCTATGATATATTGTAATGCTAATCAAATGATCTTAAGGAAAAGAAAATGTGCTGAATGCCTACTCAATTGCTAAATGAAAATTATAATTGTTTTATTATAATGTTATTAATGATTATTTTTCTGTATAATTTTATATAATTTTCTGAACTTTAATAGGAGCTCTCATCTATACCTCTCCTTTGTAGCTTAAGCATTTATAATCTGGTTTTAATAACTTCTTTCAATGTATGTATTCTTTGTCTGATTACAAATACATCAAATAGTATGGTTTTGTGTAACATACTGCTAACTACACACTAATTATTCAATAAATAGTTGTTGATTTGAATTTACCTTTTAACTCTATTCCCCAAAGTATTCATAAGAAAACTCCATTCGCTAGGCATGATAGAAAATATCAAGTTTACATTAATTTTTTAAAATATTTTTTAGATGTCCACGGACCTTTATTTTATTCATTGATTTATATGTGGTGCTGAGAATCAAACCCAGTGCCTCACACATGCTAGGCAAGCACTCTACCACTGAGCCACAAACCCAGGCCCAAGGTTACATTAATTTGGAAAGTATTAATCTGGAATTGATTTTGAGTTAATGAGGATATATTTTACTTGTTTGAGCTTTTTAAACTACTGGATGCTTTAATTTTCATATATATATATGTACATATATATATATAAAATTTCTATAGAGATATTTGAATTTTGTTTTTATTTTAAATTAAGATCGATTATAGAACATCCCTACTAAAACAAAGCTCCATCATGAGAGTTATTTTCTGTTTTTTTCACCGTACCCAGCACAAATAACAAAGCCCAGTAGATATTCAATAGTTTATTTAATGAAACTATTATTTAATTCAATAAATTTGTTTAATGTCTATTATTTGTTATAATATTTGTTTAATGCAATATTTGCATATGCATTTAAGAGTTGAATTAAGAGTAAAAAGATTTCATGACAATACTCAAATTACTAATGAAACATAGAACATAAAATTGGATATCCAGATTCATGCACATACACATGCACACACACACACACACACACACACACACACACACACATTTTAAAGGAAAGTAAAATTTTGAGATTATGTCACATATTCCCAAGTAAATATATAATTAGAGACAAATTCAGTCAAACTCTCAGTGTAATTCTTTTGGGATTTAATCACACTATAAAACTTGGGGCATTTTCTGGCTTTGAGTAAGACTATTTAAATTCAGTTATCTCTCCTTTTATCCCAAATCTCACTAAAATAAGAGAATGAGGATTAAAAACTATGTGTAAAACATAGATGCATTCTAATGGTCTGAACTTAGACCTCACATATTTTAGCCATTATTTATGTACCTACTGTAATCTGCTAAAAGCTTTTATATGTCAAAACTAATTCTTCTATCAAAGTGAATAGTTTCACAATAGGCATACCCCAATAGGTTATAGTTGTTGTTATGGACTTAATATTTTTGTCTGCCCAACAAGTCTTACACTGGATGTTAACTCTCATTGTGATGGCATTAGAAGTAATTAAATATGAAGACAAAGCCCTGTGAATAGGATTCATACTCTTATTAAAGGGACCCCAGAGCTCTCCATCCCTTTTTCCACCATGTAAGAATATAAGAAGTCAGCAGTCAGCAACCAGGAAGAGATTCCTCTGCAGAAACTGACCAGAACCATGTAAAATAGATTTCTGTTTATAAGCTTCTGAGTTCATGATACTCTATTATAGCAACCTGAAATGACAAAGGAAGGTATACAAGAAGTTGATTTCCTTCATTCTCAGGAAAACTTGAAATGACCTAGGTTTGCCACAGTTTCAGAACCTCCTTCTGTCAATGGGAAATACTCCATGGAAGGTAAGGCCTAGTGCAGGCTGATGGGCAATTTAGCAAGATCCTATATCAAAAAAGAAAAAAAGGGCTGGGGATATAGCTCAGTGGTACAGCACCCCGGGATCAATTCCCAACATACATCCATACGTGCATACATATATACGTTCTTTTGCTGAGGTGATGATTACGCTGAAGTTGGGCACTGACAATGAGACCAGAATAAAGAAGAGCTGTCTATGATCAGAAATCAATATGATTACTGGATATTTCACAATATTGCAAAAGAGAGGCACTAACACACACATCTAGTCATTCATAATTGAAGCCAGGAACACATGTGACTGTAATGAGTGAAAATGATTATCAAGAAGAATGTACAAAAACTATCATGGTGAGTATCAAGATGTTCATTCAAGACATTACCAACACAGCGATTAAGCCATTAATTATTGGATTTTCACAAGAAACATTATTCAAAATTATATAATAATGTATATATATATATATATATACAGTTATCTAAACAAAGTATAACAATGAACATTCATAAATGTTTAAAGTTTAAAGATAATAAAACATGCCTGTACATCAAATTCTGTCTAGGTACCACTAATTGTATCCTCCTCTTTCTTTCTCAAGATTATTGCTATTTTATATATTTGTGCTGCATGTAACCAAAATTATATAATATCACCTTTACTTTTATAGAGGTCATAAAATACTTAGTTAAATATTATTTTGAGATACATCCTTAATGGTTTGTCCAACTGGATTTCATTCATTTTTACTGATTTGTTTTGATTCAATACATATGCTAGACTTTATCCATCTATTTCATGGGCAAGTAATTTTTTTCAGGTATTTTAATGACAATGTCAATGGATATTGGTACTTTGAGCCTATTTGTATGTGTCTCCCTGTTAACATGTGAGTTTCTTCTGATTGTATACCTTGGTGTGGAATTATTAGATCACAGAGTCCATATATTTGAAACTTTACTACATATGCCAAAATTGTTTCAAAATAGATTATGACAAGTCGTGCTCTAACAAGCAGTTGGAAAAACCTTAACATATGTGCATATAGCACTTGGTACATCAAACATTTTCAGTTTTCCCATAAGTATGACCTTTTCCTCATATATATATATATATATATTTTAATTTTTGTAATCTTTTCATTAATGAGATTGTGGCAATTAATAGAGATTTTTGCAATTGATTATAATTATTATTGATTCTTTTTCAGAAATAACTGTTTTTATCTTTTGCTTATATTCTACATTGTCAATATTTTTTATTATTGATTTGTATGACTCCTTGATTTAATGCAATATTAATCCATTGTGGTTTACCATTGTGTTTTAATATCAATTCATTTCTTAGAGACTCAAAGATTTGCATTTAATGTTTTGGTCTTCATCCTACCTGAAATGGACTTTTTAAATTGCATGAGGTAGGGACCAATTGTGTTTTCCTATGGATAATTAGGTATGTCAGCACTACTTAGTATTTTTTCACTAATCTTTAATGGCTACTCAGTACAAATCATATTTTCCCCTCTATTTAGCTCCATTGATATGTGTGTTTATTCAAGCACAGAGATTAAAATTACTGTGGTGTTGTTTTAAGCATTAATGGTGAATGTTTCAAGTTGTCTTACTGCATTGTCATCAAGAATATATTGGTGATTGTTGGACTCGTGCTTTCTTATTTTACTTTGTTTATTCATATGATTTATGTTTTGACAGTGCTGGGGATTGATCTATATCAATTTTAGAGTAAGATTCTAAGTTCCATGGAAAACTCTGTTGGGATTTGATAATTACTGTGTTGAATTCAGAGATCAATTTAATAAAATTGCTTCCTAGAAAAAAAAAATGATAGGTGCAGGGAAACGTAAATAAATAGTCAGAAACATTGTGCTGTTTATTCATAATGAAAGCCAAGCAAAAGAAACAAATTTAAATCAGTTAAATTTTGTGCCCGAGGCAAATGCTTCCCTTGTCTCACCACAGCCCCTGCTCTGTAAATGAGTCAGTCATTTACAGAAAATCTTTTGCCCACAGCACTCGCCTGTTTTCTAATCTCATTACATGATTTTACCATACACCCAGAAACAATGGAATTATCTAAGGCACCTTGCTTCCCCTGTTTTTTCTTATCTGACAGGTAAATTGTTTTAATTCAATTAACTCAATTTGATTGCTCACATTCCTCAAGCCTACTTACTTCCTGACTTAGTTTATATCCCACTTCTCTCTGCCCTCAGTCTTCAAAATAGCATCTTTACAGATCTCCTTTTTCCCCTGGTTATTTTGCCCTATAATGCCTTCTAACATCACTACCAGGGTTTTCTTTCTGACCCACATGGAATATCTGAAAGTGGAAACATCTGCTTACAAGACAATGTTAAAGTTACTTGCCAACTTTTACAAAACAAAGACCAAAATCTCTAGAGAAAATTCATATAAAATTTTGTAGGATTTGTCCATAATTCCATGTTACTAATATTATTTTCACTATTGATTTAGATATATTGAGCTTTTACATCTTAGACAATGTGAAGCTTTTTAAAACTTTCTTTTCTTTGCTCATCCTGCTCTGCTCTCCTTAGAAACCCCTTTCCCTTCCCCTTCCTTCTCTCCCTGTTCTTTCCTTCCCTCTTCCTTCTTCCCACCCTTTCCCTCCCCTCCTTTTCTTCAATTTTTTTTTTTCAAACTCTCCTGCTCATCCCCCACAATCCTTATCTCAGGAAGGACAGCTTGCTTGATCTTCAGGTAGAAGTTTCTTCAAGTAACTACCACTTCTGTGCAAAACTCTATTGTTGCAATTAATGTGAAAGTTACTTATTTATCTTTTCCACAAACGCAACTGGTTATTTTTCTATATTCTATTCGTAATAACTAGGTTGGTGCCTGGACTATGATGCATTTATTAAATGAGAATATGTATTAAAGAAGTATTATAGTAACTATGATAATCAGATTATCTAGTTTCATATCTTGAAACTCAGAATATTTACAGTCAAAAGTTATCCCATGAAAAAGTACCCATCTATATTTCATTGACCAAAGGCAAAAGGTAACTATAAGTTAACTATTACATTAATGACATCCAGTAATAGAATTTATAATTAGAAAAATAACTCCAAATTGATGGGCAAAAGTGACTCTGTTAAACAACACAGGGCAGTGGATTAAGGCTAATGACAGACAGATGGAGTAAACAGAAATTAAGCTTAAATAATGAAAGAGAACTTACATCTGTACATTTTCATCTTACATTTTCAGATTTAGCAAATAATACTTAAGATACTCTGTTAACTTTGATTTTTAGATAAACAATGAACATTTTTAATTTTAGTATCTTAGTTTAAATATACATATATATTTAATATATATTAGTTGGGATATATTTACACTAAATAAGTCATTTTTAAAATCTGAATTTCAAATTTAACTAGGATTTCTAAATTTTTTTTTTTTTTGGTAGCAGGGATTGAACTCAGGGGCACTCGACAGTGGTAGGGCACTGAGCCACATCGCCAGCCCTATTTTGTGCTTTATGTAGAGACAGGGTCTCACTGAGTTGAGCTGGGTGACATTAGCGCCTCGCTATTGCTGAGGCTGGCTTTGAACCCGCGATCCTCCTGCCTCAGCCTCCCAAAGTGCTGGGATTACAGGCGTGTGCCACCGCGCCTGGCTAAATTTAACTAGGATTTCTATATATTAACTGGCAATGGTAACCTATATGCCAAATCCAATTGGAATGCTAATTAGAACCTAAGGAAGGATTTGGAGATACACTTAAAGTTTGGCTGTTAGCAACGCCTTGATATATCTATTTGTGACTGTAATCTCCCTTTCTGTATTGTTAAAAAATAAAGAAAACTGTTTCTGAGAATCCTAAGGGGCTCTATAACTTTTCATGAACTTCTTCTAAGACTTCCTGCATTTGTTGAATTGTTCTCAGCATTACATTTATGGCTATTTTCTTTTTGCCCTAATTAAAAAAAAAAAAAACTTTACACTTACAAGATTTTCAAGATATGCACACATTTTTGTTTGTGTTATATATTTTCTGGTATACTTAAGGAATAGATTAAATATTTTTAACTCTATAGATCAATCTATAATGAACTTAAATCCTTATGTGTAAACATCTTTTGGTTGTTACACTTTCTTGCTTGACATTCTTTTATTATGTATTTAAGTAGACCACTTTCAAGTCAAAAGACAAAAAATAAAATAAAAATAGAAAACTTCTATTCTTTAATGTAAAGCTATTTAAATCACTCCTTGTTCTATCCCCAAATGCAACCAAAAATATCCTTTGCAATTCCAAAGGCCCAGTATTAATACAAATGTTATTATTCACAGGTGTTTGTCCAATCTGTTAAACAAAAAGCCTTCTTTCTACCCATTCTAGGTTTTGTTTGTTTGTTTGTTTTTTGTTTTGGTACCGGGGATTGAACTCAGGGGCACTCGACCACTAAGCCACATCCCCAACCCCTATTTTGTGTTTTATGTAGAGACAGGGTCTCACTGAATTGCTTAGTGCCTCAACATTACTGAGGCTGGCTTTGAACTCAGAATTCTCCCATCTCAGCCTCCCAAAGTGCTGGGATTACAGGTGTGCACCCCCGTGCCTGGCTCCATTCTAGGTTTTAATGGGAGGTAGTGATTTCCTCCCCCTATGGGGATTTTGATAAGGCTAAAATATTATTTCTGCTAGGCAATAACACCATTCTATACTAGCAAGTATAACCTCTATGCTGTCCTATGTTCTAGATTATTTTCCTGAAAAATAGCCTTCCTTCAGTATCTGTGATCCACCAATTCCACTAGTGTCATCCAGGCACAGACTTGTATTAGATTAGCTATGTTTTTGTTTTCCCCTTTGTAGATGATTTCCAACCCTCCCTCTCATCCTTATGAAGAATTGACCAGATGCTTAGAAGATCTCTGTCTTGAACATGCTATGTTATTAACAAAAATGAAACATGTTTGTGTCTTTCTACAATGTCGGAATTTATTGAATAATAATAAATTTACCCTCTATGTAAATCAATGGTACAGGATGTTGGACACAGAGACAAACCCACATAAACATAGCTATCTCATACTAGACAAAGGTGCCAAAAACATACATTGGAGAAAAGATAGCTTATTCAACAAATGGTGCAGGGAAAACTGGAAATCCAGCAAAGTGAAATTAAGCCTCTATCTCTCACCATGCACAAAAATCAACAGAAGTGGATCAAGGACCTAGGAATTAGACCAGAGACCTATGCCTAAGAGAAAAGAAAGTAAACCTGAACTTCATCATGTAGTATTAGGCCCCAACTCCTTGACAAGACTCCTAAAGCACAAGAAATAAAATCAAGAATCAATAAATGGGATGGATTCAAACCAAAAAGGTTCTTCTCAGCAAAAGAATCAATGAGGTCAAGAGAGAGCCTATAGAATGGGAGCAAGTTTTTACGACACACATGTCATATAGAGCACTGATTTTCAGGATATATAAAGAACTCAAAAAACACCAAAAAACAAAATAACCCAATCAATAAATGGGCTAAAGAAATGAACAGACACTTCTCTGAAGAAGATATATAATCAATCAACAAATATATGAAAAATGTTTAACATCTCTAATAGAGAAATGCAAATCAAAACTACTGTAAGAGTTTATCTCAGTCCAGTCAGAATGGCAATTATCAAGGATACAAACAACAGTAAGTGTTGGCGAGGATGTGGGGGAAAAGGCACACTCTTACATTGCTGGTGGGAGTGCACATTGGTGCAACCACTCTCAAAAGCAGTATGGAGATTCCTCATAAAACTTGGAATGAAACCACCATTTGACCCAGCTATCCCACTCCTTGGTCCTATACCCAAAGGACTTAAAATCAGCATACTCTAGTGACCCAGCCACATCAATATTTATAGTAGCACAATTTACAATAGCCAACTGTGGAGCCAGCTAGATGCCTTCAGTAGATAAATGGATAAAGAAACGGTGGTATATATACACCATGAAATATTACTTGGCATTAAAAGCAAATAAAATCATGGCATTTGCAGGCAAATGGATGGAGTTGGAGAATATCATGCTAAGTGAAGTAAGCCAATTCCAAAAAGACAGAGGCTGAATGTTTTCTGATATGGATGCTGAGCCATAATGGGGTGGGGCGTAAGAGGAATGAAGGATCTTTGGACAGAGCAAAGGGGAGGAAGGGGAAGAGAGGGACATGGGGTTAGGAAAGATGGTGGAATGAGATGGACATCACTACCCTAGGTACATGTATAATGAAAAGAGTGGTGTGGCTCTACTTTGTGTACAACCAGAGAAATGAAAAGTTGTGCTCCACTTGTATAGTATGAATCAAAATTCGTTCTGCTGTCATATATAACTAATTACAACAAATAAATAAATTTTAAAAATAAACTCTCAATCTATACCACTTTTATTAGTGGCAGTTCAGTGAATACTTATGTGTCCCCAAGTCATCATAATTCAGCCAATCACAGACTCTTTTACTTTATTCTTAATTTCTAATATCTGTAACACTCAAGTTATACATCTCACCCAATTATATCAGTAAATCACAGAAGGGCTAAGAAAGGATTAAGGTAGCCATAAGGGGTCAGAAAGCTGAACTAAGAACAAAGGCAGACTGCAGATATGAATGCTAAAAGTCATTGTAAGTCATTAGATAAGTTTACACACCAGGCACAGAATTTGCTCAGGGTGCAGAGCTGTCAAAGCCCAGGATCTTATTCTAGACTAAGATCTGGACAGATGGTAGTTTCACAGTGTCAACTTGAAGTGGGACTTGTGAGGTCATCATGGGTAAGAGAAACTGCACTCTGCTAAAGCCCCAAAACAGAATTCAGAGGTTTGTCACTGTGGCAATTTTCTTGGCAAGGCTTGTGATGAGTGACCAGGTGACAGGGTCAAGGTGCTGCTGTCTCAGGGTACTCCTCCTTTTATGGGAGAAGTCTTCAGATATACTGACAAGATGTTAAATGTTCAAATGGATATGACAGTGAGATTTTTAGGACTAATCAGATGTCAGAAGTGTCTTAGAATCTGATTGAAATACACAGTGTTTTGATTAATGTCAAATTCTTGGAGCATAAGAGATATTCAAATAGATATTCATTTTTACATACACTGTGAATATAGGAGAAAATAAATGGGTAATGGGTGGGAAACGAACAATAAATCATTACTTTCTGTGAATTACACATATCAAAACCTTCTTGAAGATATTTGGTAAGTTAGCCATTTATTATGATTGCTTACAGGAGGGTTGAGGATATAGGATGCTGAGCGTTAGGTCAAGAAGACTTTTCATCCTTGGTGCAGTCATACAAAGCTGTGACATTGTGAGATGCAGAGGAGAAATTTGAGGACCTCAAAGTCCAAGAGTCTCATCCTTCATAAACATTTCTTTCCTACACACATACTCTACCAACATGACTAATAAAGAGCTGCAAAGCTTGCATAATTCTTATCCATAGAAATTATGCTGAGAATTGCCAGGACAAATTCATGTTCAGCCCTTCTAAGGTAGATAACACAGTAAGAGCTTTAGGATAAATCAAGAGGCAAGGCCCACTCAGAACTGACTTTTGGAGGTAATTTTCTAACACTTAATGTTTAAGAAAAGGCTTTATATATTCTATGTTTTTCCATTCAAATTTAAATGTCCAGGAGGTCTGATTCCATCTGTCATTTATCAAAAGTTAACATAAATTTACAGCCAAAACAAAATTCTTTTTTCTTCTTCTTCTTCTTTAGTACTGTGGATTGAACCCAGGGATATTCTGCCAATGAACTACATTCCCAGCTCTTTTCGTTTTTTACTTAAAGACAGGGTCTCAATGAGTTGCTTAGGGTGCCACAAGGTTGCTGAGGCTGATTTCAAACCTGAGATTCCCCTGCCTTAGCCTCTAGAGTTGCTGGAATTACAGAAATGCACAACTGCACCCAGTCACAAAATTATTTTCTGAGGCACTTTCAGTAATATTCTTAAGAACCAAGCATGTGCTCACACTATTGTAAAAACAAGCAAAGTAGTTTTGCATAGTTTATCTTAGTTGCTCCTAAGTGCAATGAGGCTTGGCCATTTTATAGATGAGGAAGCTAAAGCCCCAAAAGCTCATATTTAGTAAATCACAAAGGTTGAAGTAGAAAGTTCTTTAGGTTCCTAATTTAGTTTATTTGCTTACTCACCAGACTTCCTGCAATGCTACAAATTAGAAAGTGACTGGGTTGTTTCTGCTTGTGATTTCATAACACAAAGTGTTTTTAATCTGTCATTTTCCACTAGAGGAAAAAATACTTCTGTGCTTTCAGTTTTTCACATTATGGTTTCAACATGCTACTTAGAAATTATCAACTACTTCTGAATAAAATATTAATTTTCCTTATTACCATAATCATCAAGAAGTTTTCTACTTTTGACATATTAAGTAGAAAAATAGTTAATAAAGGTCCTACATGGATAAAAATTAAAAGTCGACACTCTATCACAGGGAAAATCTTATGTGTGAGCTAAAAAGAAAAAATCTAAAAATGAATCCATATTACGTTGTTCTGCATTTCTTAGCATCTTAAAATAATTTATGTGTTCCAGTTTGTCTAAGTCACATCAAAAGGAAAAGAGATTGTGTCTTGTGCTTCCTTACCCTTTCCAAATCACCCAGATGCTGTTATATACAAAATTGTTAAATGGAATTTATAGATGTATGTGGATCATAAAGTGGCCTCCACTCCAGAAACCAGGCCAATTGGAAGGCAAAGACTCTCCATTTTAAATGCAATGAATTACACTGCATTTGCTACCTGCTCTTATTTCTTTCCCCTTAGTGTCCCTCAACTAGTGCCAAGAATTCCTCTCGTGGTGTTCAAAGTCTTCTGTGATGAAGCACTCATCCCCTAGGGAAGGTGGCATGTGGATTTATATCCATACTCACTTATAGCACTTTTCGGAGGGCAGCTTTTGATACAGTGAGAGAACCTAGGATGACCGAAATTCTAAAAATTCAGTATGTGGCCAGAGTTTTGCACTGAATAGAAAAGAGGAGAGAATAAGTCATTTGATTTTATTAATATTAACTTCTTAATGATCTTTTCCTTTTTCTCCCACCCCCTTGCTTTCTTTTGCTCTTGTTCTTTAATGAAATTCCTAAAAGGAATATCAGCTCTGTCTATTGGTCAACATGATGATTGCAGTTAATAATATAGTCTTGTTTTGAACAACATGTTATAGTCTTGAACAATAACAAGAGTGTGGATGTAATGATAATGATGTGAGATAATGCATCTGCTAGTTAACTAGATTTAGGCATTCTCCAATGTATTTATATTTCACAGCAAAGTGTTATACTATACATACATATTTACCTGCCAATTTAAGTAAATAAAAATATGTATTTGTAATGGTCTTAAGTAACTCAAAAAATGCCTTTTGGGCTGGGATTGTAGCTCAGCGGTAGAGCACTTGCCTTGCATGCGTGAGGCCCTGGGTTCGATCCTCAGCACCACGTACAAAGCAATAAAATAAAGATATTGTGTCCATCTACAACTAAAATAAATAAATAAATAAATAAAATGCCTTTTAATTACTGACTCCATTGTTAGTTTTAGCTAACTGAATAGATAGCCATGTACTAATAATGGACAGCTCTTCTTTTCTTAATTAGCTTGGAAGACATATTAAATTTCACTGAATCATTTTAGTGAATAACCAAAGCTATTTTTGTGCACACACAGGGAACTGCGTTGAAGGGAATATTGCCTTCTTCTATGTATCATTCTGCAATTAATTTGATGTTTTCTTTCTTTTTTCAAGGGCCTCTGATGTGATTGCTAATAGCTTATTTTTGGCTGAGTTTTACATTTGATCATCTAAATATGAATCTTGTGTGTGTATGTATTCACATGTGCTATACATTCCCATTGCATGAGTAATCCCATAATAGCAAAACATGGACAGGAACTTGCTATCATAAAACATTTGTTTACAAGAATTTGTATGGAAATACTGCAGGTCATTATCAATGGTGTATTTATCCCCCTTTGAAGCAGAGTTGAACTGTAAGTACTTGAACTAACGAGCTTCCCTGTGGTTAAAAGGCTCAGTAGTTACTTCTCAGGAGGGAATATGTCAGTCACACGTGGTCTGATCATCTCTAAAAATATTCGGAACCCTTTTATTTTTCATGTGAAAATTGAAACCCAGTCTGAGACTGGAGGGAACCTACGCATGCCCGCTCTCATCGTAACTCTGGAACTGCCTCCTCCATTGTCACTGACAGCTTGATGAATAGAAGGATCTTTTGAAAGATAAAAACAGTGAAATTTATTATCAGTCTCCCTCCGTAATGTCAAATGATGGCATTAGTGTATTTTGCTTTCATATGCTATTTTTCTTCTGTGGGACCTAAATATGTTGCTCCATTAGGATTTATCCCATCCATCAATGCATGAGCTTTGTAAAAGAGATGAGAAGATAAGTATCACTCTCCTTAACATCTAGGTAGCATAAGCTCAGAGTGTAAGTGACTTCTCAGAACAATGGCCAATTAGTTGTCAAGCCTGTATTGGGAAACAAACAAACAAACATGATTTCCAGCTCTGTGGCTGTAAATCTAATTGTGTAATCTAGTAGTTGAAGCATCAGATTATATTGAAACTTGTTAAAAGGGCCAGTAAGAATAACCAAAAAATACTTTCTCTCCACAACATTCATATTAGGTGAGTTAAGGTCCATTTGCATGAAATTTCCCTTAGCCCAGTTATTTGTCAATCCCCATATACAAAGCTAGAGGAATTTATGTTGATTCTGGTTTGTAAAGTGAATTGTTGGCTCCTTTTTTGCATTCTCTCATGCACACTGTTTTATCTTTCACCATTACACATCACTCTTACCATAGTGTTGAACACTGTGCTTGTTTGTTTTCTTGTCCATTCATTCTTGAAGAGCTGACCTAAAATCTGTCTCTCTACTCCCAGCAGTAGGCTTGATCACAGATGTTGTTTGCACAGTATGTTTATGAATAAACATAATCCAGCACATTATACAGTAGACTGTACGATTCATGGAGGCATGACAGGGTTTACTTTGTTCTTCCTAGGCCCTTCCAAGTCTCGATGCTTTGTACTTAGTACATGTTCAATAAATGTTATTGAATTTATTGAATTTGACACATAAATGACCACATAAAGAGATAGTTTTAACCATACCTTGTTTTTTACTTTTTCCTCTCCAAATCTCAAAATTTGTAGTATCCAGTTTTCTTATGATTGCTGGAGGATTTGGGGTGTTCAGATGAATACTGAATTGGGGATGTCAGCCTTATTTAGAAAAAAAGAACAGCCAAACCAAAATTGTTCTTCAATGTCTATTTATAAAAGGTCAGCACATGTCTTCCTCTCCACTCTTCCAGGAGTAAAAATATCAGCATTATAGGTGTCTTTCTTTTTCTAAAACAAATAGTTATGTTCTTTGGGTATGTGCATAGGCTTATGTGCCTGGACACAGACCAAAGGCTATTGTTTCATCACAATACAAGTTATATAGGTAAGCATTACAAGAAAAAAGTGTTCAAATTATTCTTGAAGAAAATTCACACATACATGTCAAAAATATTTCTTTTACCATAGATTTTTATGAGAACTTCTTCATGGAAAACTTTCTTGTTTCTTAATAATAATATTCACTGTTAAAAGATTTTACTTGTTTGATATGATAATAGTGAATTTCAATGGGCAATAAAGATCATAGACCATCTTATGATTTTGTTGTTTCTAATATTGCTAAAACATAATATATTTAAGTATATATAGACATGTTTATGTATATATATATTTATGAACATTTGTATATATATAAAATATACTTGTGTGTGTATAATCTTAATGTCTGAATAGGGTAGGTAGGAGTGCAAATTACCTTATTTTGCAAAGAGACAAATTAGGTCATAAGTTAAAGAACAGTGATCATCCTCCTTTTTGTTCTTTGATGCAATGCAGACATTCTGCATTTTACACATAGAACTTCTGGTTGTGGGATGTGCTCTTGAAAGGGGGCATGTTATTAAGTTCTTCTGACAAATTCAATGTGCATATCCTAAGTTGTTGAAGCAAATACATTTTATTTTTATTACATGCTTGCCATCTGCTTCCAATAATAACTGTAGAGGAGTAAGGCATGTCTGAGGAAGGAACCATCAGAAACCACCAGGGACACTACTGAAAATAATATTCTGACTCTCCCCTATATACTAAGGAAATGGAATTTTGAGAAAGAAGATCAAATATTTCCCCTGGAAGGTTCCTTTTTAATAATACATTCTCAGCAAAGTCTAATATGCTGCCATCAACATGATATTCTTTTAGAAATACTATCTTTAATTCAGAGATGGTTAACTGTTCTATCTCAGAAAATGCATTTCAAATACTATTTTAGAATATTATCTATACATCAAAAGTATTTTCATTTTTAAAATTTTCAGTTTATCCCTAAAGAGAATAAAAACCTTTAAGTGTAGGAAAACTGCCACATTTGGGAAGAAACTCCATGCACATAACACAGATATTTATATATAATTTACATTCAAAAGTAGCATACTTCTTCCATTACTGGTTTTTATTTTACAGTTGATAATAGTGGGAGTCATCATTTTGTCCTGTTTTTTAAAGAGGAAGTAATCCTTGATGAGGATTCCAGAGATCACATACTGTTAAACAGATGTATTGATCTTCAAGGTTTCACTCCACAGGAACTAGACTAAATCTCAATGCCAAGAAAAAGCAATTTAAAAAGTAAAAACAGGAAATTATTTAGTTTTCTAGCTTCTTTGAGAAAATGTTAAATAATCCTTGAACGTTTACTGCGATTAAAAAAAAAAAGTGGCTGTGCTCTCCAAAACTTACTTCCGTCATCTCTAGGACATGGGTAGTAATAGTTTTTACTTGTCAGAGATGTGAGGAGAAGTGGGATTGTGCATTTAAACTGCTTAGATGAAGACCTGGCACATGCTCAATATGTAATAAATGGCACTGTTTTCATTACTAGTTAGGGAGTTTAGTTCTCTTTCTCTCGCTTATTTTAAAAATAACACTGCTTATTTACATGTAATGAAAACTTCTTGTTTAAGTGTATGGTCTAATAAATTCTGACATCTCCCAAAAAAGTTCACTCTGCTTCTTTTCAACCTCAGACAGCCATTGATCTACTCTTAGAAATAGAGTTTAATTTTATGTTAGAATTTCATACAAATGGACTCCTCTCATATGTACTTTTCTACTTGCCTTCTTTGGCTCAGCAAGTTTTGAAATCTAATTATGTTTTGGGATGCTTAATTGTTTTTTTTTGTTTGTTTTTATTGCTGAAATATATTCCATTATTTTAATATATGTTACTTCTTTATCCATTCATCCATTAATGGAAATAAGGATTTTTTTCCCCATTTTTGTCTATTGTAAAAGTTGTTAAAAGACATTTTTACAGATATTTTTGAGCACAAATATGTTATAATTTCTCTTTTATGACTCTTTTGGGGGAGACTATCTCTCAAATGATGAGTTTATGTTTTATTTTATAAAAAATTTCCAGTTTTGCACAGTGACTATATTTTAACATTGCTGCCCACAATACACGATAGTAACAGTTGCTCCACTTTTTTTTCTATTTTATTTGTTCTTTTTAGATATATATGACAGTAGAGTGTATTTTGACATGTTATTATACACATGGACTATAACTTATTCTAATTAGGCTCCCATTCTTGTACTTTGCAGTACCTCATAGTAGTATTACAAGTGAAGTTACACTGGTGGCGTATTCATATATGAACATAGGAAAGTTATTTTCAGTTCATTCTACTGCCTTTCTTATTCTCATCCTCCCTCCAGTCCCTTCATTCCTCTCTGTCTAATCCAGTTCTTTCCTGTCCCCACCCTCCCATTGTGTGTTAGTATTCACATATCAGAGAGAACATTCAGCCTTTGATTTTTTGGGGCTGGCTTATTTCAATTCCTTGATAGTCTTCAAAGCCACCCATTTACTGGCAAATATCATAAAGTCATTCTTCTTTAAGGTGAATAATATTCCATTATGTATATATACCTTATTTTCTTTATTCATTCATTTGTTGAGGGCACCTAGGTTAGTTCCATAGCTGAACTATTGTGAATTGAGCTGCTATAAACATTGATGTGGCTGCATCACTGTAGTATGCTGAGTTTAAGTCTTTTGGGTATATATTGAAGAGTGGAACAACTGGGTCAAATACTTAATGCTTGCCAATACTTAATATCACCAATATTTAATGTTGTCATTTTTTTCATTTTGAAACTTTGTAGTACCTCATAGTAGTATTACATTGCAGTTTATTAAACTTTTATCATAGAACTTTTCTGTTATTGCTTATCTTTTTGCATGATTATTGATTACTTTTATACCTTCTATGTGAACTGTATGCTCAAATCTTTTGCTGCTATTTACTGGGTTGTCTTTCTATTATTAAATTATAAAAAGTCATTTTTTATGCTGGATATGAGTGTTTTTTCATATACAGGTAGATTTTCCTTCAATCTGTAGTGAACATTTTCATTTCTTAAAAGTTTTTTTCAAAGAAAAGAATTTTAAGTTTGAATAAAGTTGTATTTCCTTATTTTTCTTATATGGCCTGTGCTGGTAAGCATTCCTATCTACAAAGCAACAGCAACAAACACTAATGTCACAGACGTTGCACAGGATTTTTCCTACTATATTCCTAAGAAGTAATATATTCTTAGCATAGATGTTTGATTGATCTTCATGTCTATTCCATTTTTATTTTTTATTTTTGGTACCAGGGATTGAACCCAGGGGTGCCTAACCACTGAGCAACTTCCCTAGCCTCATCCCCCTTTTTTTTTTTTTGAGACTGAGTCTTGCTAAGTTCTTTTTTTTTTTTTTTTTTTTTTTTTTTTTTTTTTTTTTTTTTTTTTTTTTTTTTTTTTTTTTTTTTTTTTTTTTTTGAGGATAACATTTTATTTCTCTGGTTGTAAGTGATACAGAATCACAACATACAGGCAGTCATACATAAAGCTAGGGCTATGATGGCCATCATACTCCACCACATTTACTGTCCCCATGGTCCCTCCCCCCTTACACTCCTGTGAACAGAGTTCCCCCATTGTTTCCATGTCCTTCCCCAAATTATGGATCAGCATCCAATTATCAATGAGTACCTTCAACATTTGGTTTTCTGAGATTGGCTTACTTCACTTAGCATGATATTCTCCAACTCCATCCATTTACCTGCAAATGCCATAATTTTATTCTCTCTTATTGCTGAGTAATATTCCATTGTGTATTCCACAGTTTCTTTATCCAGTCATCTATCAAACGGCATCTAGGTTGGTTACACAGTTTAGCTATTGTAAATTGAGCTGCTATAAACATTGAAGTGGCTAAGTCACTATAGTATGCTGTTTTTAAGTCTTCTGGGTATAGACTGAGGAGTGGGATAGCTGGGTCAAACGGTGGTTCCATTCCAGGTTTTCTAAGGAATCTCTATACTGCTTTCCAGATTGGTTGTACCAATTTTCAGTTCCACCAACAATGTATGAGCATGCTTTTTTCCCCACAGCCTCGCCAACACTTATTGTTGTTTGTATTCTTGATAATTGCCATTCTGACTGGCATGAGATGAAATCTTAGGGTAGTTTTGATTTGCATTTTTCTGATTGCTAGAGATGTTGAACATTTTTTCACGTCTGTTGATGGATTGTATATCTTCTTCTATGAAGTTTCTGTTCAGATACTTGGCCCATTTATTGATTGGGTTGTTTGTTTTTTGGTGTTAAGTTTTTTGAGTTCTTTATATATCCTAGAGATTAGTGCTCTATCGGATGTGTGTGTGGCAAAGATTTGTCCCCAGAATGTCGGCTCTCTGTTCACTTCATTGATTATTTCTTTTGCTGAGAAGAAGCTTTTTAGTTTGAAATCATCCCATTTATTGATTCTTCATTTTACTACTTGTGCTATAGGAGTCTTGTTAAGGAAGTATGGTCCTAATCTGACATGATGAAGATTTGGGCCTATTTTTTCTTCTATTAGGCATTGGGTCTCTGGTCTGATTCCTAGGTCTTTGATCCACTTTGAGTTGAATTTTCTGCATAGTAAGAGATAGGGGTTTGGTTTCATTTTGCTGCATATGGATTTCCAGTTTTCCCAGAACCATTTGCTGAAGAGGCTATCTTTTCTCCAGTTACATGTTTGGCTCCTTTGTCTAGTACAAGGTAATTGTAACTGTAATTAAGTGAGTTCATCTCTGTGTCTTCTATTCTATACCATTGGTCTACATGTCTATTTTGGTGCCAGTTCCATGCCGTTTTTGTTACAATAGCTTTGTAGTATAATTTAAGGTCTGGTATTGTGATGCCTTCTGCTTCACTCTTCTTGCTAATGATCGTGTTGGCTATTCTGGGTCTCTTATTCTTCCAAATGAATTTCCTGATTGCCTTTTCTATTTCTATAAGGAATCCATGATCAAGTGGGGTTCATTCCAGGGATGCAAGGTTGGTTCAACATATGGATATCAATAAATGTAATACATCACATCAATAGACTTAAAGATAAGAGTCCTATGATTTTATCAATTGATGCAGAGAAAGCATTTGACAAAATATAGCAACCTTTTATGTTCAAAACGCTAGAAAAACTTGGGATAGTAGGAACATACCTCAACTTTGTGAAAGCTATCTATGCTAAACCCAAAGCCAACATCATCCTAAATGGAGAAAAATTGGAAGCATTCCCTCTAGAAACAGGAACAAAACAGGGATGCCCTCTTTCACCACTGTTATTCAACATAGTCCTTGAAACACTAGCCAGAGCAATTAGAGAGACAAAAAAAATTAAAGGGATACGAATAGGAAAAGAAGAACTCAAGCTATCATTATTTGCAGATGATGATTCTATACTTAGAGGATCCAAAAAGTTCTACCAGAAAACTTCTAGAATTAATAACTGATTTCAGCAAAGTAGTGGGATATAAAATCAACATCCACAAATCAATTGCATTTCTATACATCAGTGATAAACCCTTTGAAAGAGAAATTAGGAAAACTATCCCATTCACAATAGCCTCAATAAAAATAAAATACCTAGGAATCAATTTAACAAAAGAGGAGAAAGACCTCTACAATGCAAACTATAAGACACTGAAGAAAGAAATTGAAGAAGACCTAAGAAGATGGAAAAATCTCCCATGCTCCTGGATAGGCAGAATCAATATTGTCAAATGGGCATACTACCCAAAGTGCTATATAAATTAAATGCAATTCCAATTAAAATCCCAATGTCTTGCTAAGTTCTTTAGGGCCTATGTTGCTGAGATGGCTTTGAACTTGTGATCCTCCTGCTTCAGCCTCCTGAGCTGCTGCAAATATAGGCATGTGGCACTACACCCACCTCGATGTCTATTCTTACACCAATAAAGTACTAAATTTTTTATTGCAGCCTCTTTAAAGTCTTGAAATAAAGTCCTCAAGATGTGTTCTTCTTTTTCAAAATTGACTATGACTATTTGCATTTCTTTTTTGTGTGTGTGTGAGAATTTTTTTTTTTTTTTAGGCTTACATGTTAACAGTGTAAATGATTCACTGTACATAGATAGAGGATAACATATCAATTCTCTAGTTGTAAGTTGTATAGAATCACAAAATATATGCAGTCATACATAAAGCTAGGGCTATGATCGCATTCCATATGAATTCACAATCCGTATGGCAATTTCTATCAAACAAAACAAGAAACAAAAAGCCTATGGTAGTATTGTACTGGCTCCAGATCAACTTAGATTAATATTTTTTAAAAATATTGTGTTTCCCAGTTTATGATTATGGTGTATCTCAATACTTATACAGATCTTTTCCAATTCTCACAGCAGAATTTCATGTTTCACTGGACAGACCTTGAACTTATTTTACTAAATTCATCCCTAAGTATTTTACATTTTTTAATGTTATTGTAAATGGCATTTTAAAATTTCATTTCTCACTTGTTACTTGCCAGTATATAGTAATATAATTGTATGGACCTTGTACTTTGCAAGCTTGTTAAATCCCAAATTTTATTTCTGTTTAATGAGTCCTTGGAATTTTTCCCATAAATGATCATGTCACCTGCAAATAAATGCACTTAATATTCCCTCTCCAATATCTATGACATTTCTTTTCTTTTTGCTTTATTGCACTGACATATCCTCCAGTCAACAATTAACCCAGAAGTTGTAAATATAAACTTATTTCTCATTTTTCTAACTTAAGGAAAATAAATATTCAGGCTTTCTTGGATGATTTACTCTGTAGATTTTTAATAGATGATTTTTAATAGGTTGAAGAAATTCTTTTCTCTTACTATTTTTATGACAATTTTAATATTTTATGTATATATGTCATATGTTTTATATGTTAGATTGTTAAATGTTTTTTCAGCACCAATTTAGATGATTGCATATTTTTCCTCCATTATTATACTGATATGAAGAAACTGAAGGTAGGTTGGATAGGATGAAAATGGAAATGAGCCCGTTAGAAGAATTTTTAATTCAGATGAGAAATGACATTAATGTGTTGTTTTAGTCCAATTTTTTTGTTTTTGTTTTGTTTTGTCTTGTCACTGTGACCAAAATACCTGACAAGAACAACTAGAGGTGAACAAGTTTATTTGGGGCTCATGGTTTCAGATGTCTCCGTTTATAGAGGACCAACTCCGTCGCTCTGGGCGCAAAGTGAAGCAGAATATCATGGCAGAAAGGTTTGTTGGAGGAAAGCAGCTTAGGACTTGAAACAGGAAGCAGAGATAGCTCCAAGTGCATTTATTTGCAGGGACAAAATATGAAAGGCACACCCCCAGTGATCTACCTCCTCCAGTCACTCCTCATGTGCCTACATTTACCATCTACTCTATATCAGCTGATTAATGCAGGATTAAGTTAAAGCTCTCATAACTCAATCATTTCACCTCTAAACATTCTTGCATTTTCTCACACATGAACTTTTGGGGGATGCCTCATATCTAAATCATAACAATTGCCGATGAATGATTTTAGGTATATTTTTAAGTATGCCTGCCAGTTTTTTCTAATGGAGAACTGTACTGCAAGGGAAAAAGAATTGTTAACAATGACTTCCCACTTCTAAAAAGATCATGTGCTTACTTCCATGTACTACGTGGATGGAAAGAACCTCCCTAATATGAAGAAGACCTAGGTACACTTGATTGTAGGTGAGGAGGGATAGAGATTTTAGATACTTTGAGGATAACAAGAGGAATAGTTAACTTGGAAGATAAGTCAATGACTCCAGAATAAGAGATAAGTTCTTAGCTTGAATTTATATTTGGGAAATTTAGGATACAATCATATTCAAAATCAAGAACTTTCTAAGTATTTTCTACGAGCTCTATGGCTTTAGCACTTTCTTGTTACTCTCTGATGTTTTGTTACTTTTCTCAAATTCCAATTTCACTTTCTCAGTCTATTAAACTCTTAAGATTTAAGGCTTTGCTTTAAATATTTTTTTCCAAGTAGTCCTCTCATAAGCTTTTTTTTCTAATTTTAGCATAGAGCTAAAAATTGTTGAGGAAAGAGCCTAAGGTAAGAATGCAGAAAACCAAAGAAAACCAAAGAATAGTACCTAGGACCAAACCTTGGGAGACTTCAAATCTGGGAGGAGGTTGAGAAGATGAATGCATCAAAGGACAGTCTTTTCTCAAAACCCATGAGCAGTAACTGTTTCAGAAAGGCAATGTGTGATCCACTGTGTCAAATCTTTCTGATAGGCAAATATGAATGAGATTGAAAAGTCATCAAAATTATTTTAATTAGCTCTTCTAAGCTATACCTTTTTTAATCTTGTTGAAGAATCTTTGGAATTTAACATTACATATCAAAGGACTATTAACAGAGGCAAACTTATTTTCCCTTTTGTTTGTGGCATATTCAAAAGCCCAAAATAATAATGGTGACATACCCCTGTGAGTTTAATGACATTAAATGAGAGGGAAGGAAGGATAGAGAGAGAGACACTTAAAATTGATATACAACTGCAAACAAATTTAATTTATTTAGTGTTTGATAGTCAAAACTGAAGATTTGTATAATTCTTTCTTTTTTTCAGTACTAGGGATGGAACCCAGGAGCCCTCTACAACTGAGCTGCATTCCTAGAATCCCCAGTCCTTTTAATTTTTTTTTAAGTTTTGAGATATGGTTTTGCTTAGTTGCTAAGCCTGGTCTTGATCTTGTGATCCTCCTGCCTCAGCCTCCCAAGTTTCTGGAATTACAGATGTACACCATCATGTCCAACCTAATTTTTTTTACTTCTAAGAAAGAATTAGGCCCACAATGAAAAAATACGAATTTACAGAAAAAAAAAATCAATACAACTTTACGAAACTATATGATTCAAGTAATAGACTTTAAATTTCATGTACTTATGATTGTCTTCATTAAGGGAACCTGAAATTCTATTTTCCTTCTGTGATATATTTTTAATTAGTTATCAAGATCCAAAGAACTGCCAATACAAATACACACCTCGTGTCTCAGAGAGGTTTCTGTTACAAATAAATCTTTGAGTACTCTACTTTTTTTTTTTTTATTTTCAAAATACTCAGACTCCCTGGAGCCACAATTTTAACTGTCCACAGGGTTGACTTGGCTCTTTATCTTTTCAAAGACAGATACAAAGAACTAGCAGTTTTAGTGTCTGGGAGGCTGGTGTTTCTATGAATGTTTAATTTACTTAAAAATGAAATGACAGTTATTTTTATTAGGCTTTACACTGGTTTTCATATTTGTTTCAAAAATACAATGCATTAGCACCTTGTAAAGTATGTCCTAAATGTTCCTCTTTTTAAATGGTTGATGCATCATATGAAGCAGTTAGGTAGACAAATGCTTTAGATTTATTTTTCCTAAAAAGATGCACAATAAGGATAGTATTTTATCTCTCTATATTTGTTTCATTAATTTATGGTTTTGAATTGTTTATGTGTTAATATTGGATGTAAAATTTGATTAGAAGATGAAATAAAGCCCCTTAAGGAGCCCCTTTAGCAATGATGGCATAGCTGGTATTTTCTAGAACTCTCATAAGCTTATTACCATATTTAGAATAAACGAAAATGTGCTAGAGAATTTGCTGTTTCTGAACACTTACACTGCAACACTTCGGACACCAGATGTGTGGGTGGTTTCCAACAGCATTCCATTCTCTGACAGCAGGTGGGTGTCCTTCAATTCAATTCAATTTCGCAGTTATCCACCTGGAGTTAGCA
Source organism: Geosciurus inauris (assembly GCA_004024805.1). Lineage (NCBI taxonomy): Eukaryota > Metazoa > Chordata > Mammalia > Rodentia > Sciuridae > Geosciurus > Geosciurus inauris. The sequence continues at coordinate 64,647 of PVHX01003270.1, read as the reverse complement.
TCAGGTCCCACAAGCTAAGGGCTCAGTCCCACAAGACTGTCTCTACTTTGGATGTTAAACATAATCCAGGACTCATTCACTTCTGACTGATAAGGTATAAATCAATATTTTCTGAAACATCCTCCTTGGGTTTGGTAGAACTGCTCAAAGACATCAAGGAAACACTTTACTTATATTTACTGCTACTCAGGAGGCTGGGGTAGGCCATCTAGGGCAATTCAAGGAGATTCCATCTCAAAATAATATCAAAAAAGAAAAAGGGCCGGGGATGTAGTTTAGTGGTACAGAGCTTGCCTAGCATGCAGAAGGCCCTGGGTTCAATTCCCACTGCCACAAAGGAAAAGAAATATGTATGCATAAAATTTAAAAATATAAATATGTAATATACAAATATATATTATGTATGGTCTATATTATATATAATGTGTTACATATGTAATATGTATATAATACACACATACACACACACATATATATAAAATAAAGAATACAAATTAAAAGCCAGATAAAGAGGCCTGAGAGCAGGAATTTCTATGCCGATAGTGTTTGGGTGTAGAGCCCTCCCAGGATGTGGATGTATTACTACCCTCATTCCACCTCCTCCTCAAACTCTTCTCAGTGACACTGAGAATTCCAGTCATCTAATAGCTTGGACGTTTTTGTGACTATCCCCTATGCTGAGGCTATTAAAGGGCCAACGAAAGTGACTGACAACCCCCTCTGTCTTCATCACATGCAAAGGCTTGTCAACATGAATGTTGGAGCTAGCCAAAAAAAAAAAAAAAATCACCACTTCTTCCTACTAAATGACACATAATGACTTTCTTATTACTTATTAGTATTATAGTGGTGTTTGTGTTTGCTATTTTGGTTGCTGTTTAATTCCTCCAAGGAAATTAACTTTTTTTCTGGCTCCATATTTCAGGTTTGATATCTCTCTGATAAATTTGCTTATTTTTTTTTTACTCTAAGTCATAGCATCCTACACGCTAAGCTCCAGTTTAGCAGGCACAAACATGACTAGACTGTAGAAAGAGAGGACAACAGTAGTTCTGAAGGACTCATTTTTCCCTTGCTACAACTAGGAACTGAGAGGCATGCCCAAATATATTGGATAAATATAGCATAGAGATTTATTTTATTTATTATTATAATTAATTACTCAAAATAGTATAGATCGGAGTTTTTCTAAGTAATTGCAGGAGTTGACAATAAAGTAACTCAATTTAATACAAGTATCTCAGATAGCCTTGAATCACTAGACTCCCAGCATCTTAGTTCTCTCTTAGTCTTCTGAATGCATTTCTGGGAATTCTTAAAGTTGTCTAAGAAAGTCTGCTGAAGTTAAATTCAGCCTCATTGATTATTTCCATTGCTTATCTATCCATTCACTTACATTCAAATATAAATACTAAGCTTAACAAATTAAAGAAAATAAATAATGTTTTTCAATAAATAAATACAACTTTCAGAAAGACCAGTGGTAGGTCTATAACTGGAAAATATATTTAAAAACTAAGAACTCGTTGAATGGGGTTAAATTCAAGAATTCAATAAAAACTATGCAAATTTAAACAGAAATCAAGGAATGGGAGAAAACATCTTATGGAATAAAGTGTAAAAACACATAGGACTCACTGAAAAGTGTAAAATTAATATCACCTTCTGATAAAAGAGAGAAAATGAAACAGAAGTATTGGGACAAAAAGACTGTTTTAAAAATATGAAGGAAGATATTGATCTACGAATTCAGTAAGAGCAGTGACTTCATCATGCAGGATAACTACAAAGAAGACCATGACTAGGCATTTCTTACTCTCATTGCTCAAAATAAAGATAAAGAAAATATATTGAAAACAGCCAGAGGGAAAAATACCATCAATATCAGAGGAACAGCAAGAAAATACAGAAACTGAAAGATAACGGGAAAGCATTTTTAAAGTTATGAAGTTAGAGTGAGAGTGATTGCCAACTTAGAATTCTATATTCAGGGGGAAAAAACCCTGAAAGGACCAATGTGTATTCATTACCTATTTTTCAATAACAAATTACTCCAAAACTTGGAAGTTTAAAACAAGACAGATTTGTAAAAATTTTATAATCACTATGGATTAGAAATTTGGTCACAGTGGGATTCTCTGACTCAGCCTCTTATATGCTGTTGTCTTATCTGAAAAATCAGTAGGGAAGGCTGTGCTTCAAAACCCACTGGCTTTTAGCACTATTTGCACCTTGATGCCTACTGAAATGAGGGCCTCAGTACTCAATGACTAGTGACCAGAGGTCAAGCTCAAATCCCTGCCACATGGACCTTTGCAACACAGTGGCTTCCTTTAAGCTAGGTTTTGTTGTACCCTCCTCCCCCTCCAGGCAAAGGAGAATTGGTTGAATTAAAGTTAAAAAGTTAAGAAGACACAGGGTATTTGATAAATTAGAGACAATAAAATCAGAGCTTTCTAATATAAGGGAAGATTTTCTTTTGAGAAACATCTATTCAGATCATTTTCCCATTTTTCATGGATTTATTTCTTTTTATGCTGTTGACTTTTTGAGTTCCTTATATATAATATCTGGATATTAGTTCCTTCTTTTAAAAAATTTATTTTTGTAATTTTTATTGGCACATTAGAATTATATATAATGGTAGGGTTTATTGTCATATATCTCCTTATGATTACAATATGACAACATAATTTAGCCAATATCATTTATTAATCAATTTTCAAATGAATAATTTGAAAATATTTTCTCCTTTTCTACAGTTATATCTTGACTGTTTCTTTTACTCTGTGATAGTTTCTTCATTTCATATTATCACATTTGTCAACTTTTGCTTATGGTGTATTTCCTAAAAAGTCAAGGCCTATATGATGTCTTGAAATGTTTTCTTCTAGTATACTTTAGTATATCTAGTAGCTCTAGATTTAGGTCTATAGCCCATTTTGAGTTGATTTTCATTTATGGTGAGAGGTGGTGGTCTAGTTTCATCCTTTTGTATGTGGATATTTGTTTTTTCCTACACCTTTTAATTAATGGACTGTCCTTTCTCTAATATGCTTTGGTGCCACTGGGTTCTCTATTCTGCTCTATTGGTCTATGTGTGAGTTTTTATTCCAGTAAAATGCTGTTTGGGATCCTATCATTGTGTAGTATATTTTGAGGTCAAATATTTGTCCAGCTTTGTTCTCTCTTACAATCACTTTGGCTATTAAGGTCTTTTGTGGTTCCATATTCTAGATATATGAATGGTCAAAAACTATGTGAAAAAAATGCTTAGTATCACTAGTCATCAGAGCAATATACAAAATATTATCCTAGAATGGTTGTAATAAAAATAGGAAAAATAAATTCTGGCAAGGATGAGGTTAAAAGGAAATTCTCATATGTTATTGGTGTGAGTGTAAATTTTCACAACTCTTAGGTATGATAGTATGGAGGTTCCTCAAAAATTAAAAGTAGAGTCACATATGATTTAGCAATCCCACTACTGGGTATATGTTCAGAGGAAATGAAGTCAGTAAATCAAAGAGATGTATGAACTCTCATATTTATTGCAGCATTATTATGTAGGCAAGAAAAGGAAACAACCAAACTGTCCATCAGCTGATAAATGGATAAAAAATATATGGTATATATTCACAATGGAATACAATTCAGCAATAAAAAGAATAAACCTCTACCATTTGTGGCAACATAGATGGAACTGAAGGACATCATGGTAGTGAAATTATCCAGGCACAGAAATGTAAATACCACATACTCTCATTGATATGCAAAAGAGAATAAAATTGAGTTCATAGAAGCAAAGTATAAAATTGTGATCATTTAATGTAGGAAACCTAAGAAGAAGGGGACTAGAAATAAATCAGACAATAGATATCAAGATATAGTTAGAAAGGAGGAAAAAATACTAGTGCTATTCATCTGTTAAAGTGATCATAGTGACAATAAATTTTCTTATTATTTATAAATAACTAGAAGAGAGGAGTTTAAAATTTCCTAACACAAACAAAATGGTAAATATTTAAGGAGATGGGAATGTTACTTATACCAATTTGATCATTATATATTGTATACACACTTTGAATTATCTATCACATTGTACCCATAATATGAATAATTTAAAATACAAATAAATACAATTTTAAAAATATGAAATAGAATAAAATCAAAGAAACATATGAGAGAAAACAAACACGTTTACTGAATAAAAGTTACATTTTCCTTGAATAAACTAAGTATTATTTTAAACATTTTACATAAATTATCTTTATTTTCACTAAGAAGTGAATGTGAAATGTGTAGACATAAGCCCTATGAAAGAATATTAATATAAATTCTGGATTAGCTTAACTATGAGTCAAAATTACATTAAAATGATCCGAAATTGAGTGCCCAATAGTAATAATAAAGGTTGAAAGGATCAAAGGATGTTATATTTATTTTAGAAAGTAAAATAGAGCTTATTTTAATATGTAACTCAAGAATTTTTGGAATAAATTGACCTAGAATAAGTTGGCAAGCAGTTAAAACTGGTTTTAATTATTTACGAATTGAATCCATGCAGGCTGGGCATAAAGATACATATGGAAAATAAGAGAAAACAGCAGTTTAGTGAATTCATGCTTAAATGAGAGAATTTATCTTATATCCAGTTGCTTTAGGAAATAACTTGGGCTTCTTTACAGTTTTAATATACAAAGAAATTCTACTGAGCCAATAGTAATTTCCCTTGCCCTTCTAATACTATTTCAGATAGATTTGTCTGGTCAGACAACATAGTAGTCCATCTGCCCTTTTATATTCATTATTGAATCAATAAATATTTGTAGAGTATCAGACAGCAGTTAGTCCTTTTCGCATCTCCTAGTATTGAACTTACACCCACCTCATTGTGAATCCATATCTCTTCTTCTATACCATCAAAAATGGCCAAAGAATATTTGTAAACATTATGTTTCCATTCTTTCATCTCTTTGTATGTTATATTCATATCCTTCATAAGTATTTGACTTCCAAAATGGGGAGCATTATTTAAAGTACTATATTTCTGGAACTGCCTATCCAAGGTAAAATTTGTAGATCAGTATGTCTGATGAACTACTGGGTTTGACTCATTCCCAAGTTCATGTATTGTCTAGCAAAAACGTTGAGTCTTTGAAGAAATAGTTTACATGTAAAGGCCTGTGAAAAGAAATGTCTGCTTCTATTTCTTGCCAATTTAAGTTGTCTAAGCTTTGGAGAGACTAAAACTGCATGAAGCAGGATAAAAGTGTGTAGACAGGATTTGCTGAGAAATAGGTGCAGAAATAACTCAGCTTTGGGTCCTAAGCAGACACAGGATAAGAGAGAAATGCTTTCTCATGGCTTCAGAGATAGATGAAATAACCCCAACAAAGTTTCATAAATTAAGGAGGAAGAAAAATGGCATGTAATTGAGACAGAAAGTTGTATAATGGACTCTAAATATCCTTAATATCAAAAGGAGAAAAAATTCCCAAGAAAAACTGCATCCAAGATCCCATTTAATGTTTTACATCCTGAATTAATATGTATACAGAAAGGTGCCTTGCAGAGCAGCAGGTGGGTTAAAATGGCACCAGAATGGAGAAAGGGAATCAGATTAGGAAACAATAGAGAAAAACCCAAATGATATGCTGGTCTTTTAGAAACATTGTTCCGGTGCCGATGGAGGAAATGAGACTGCAGTTATGTCAACAATACAGAAAAGCCAGGATTTGTTGACAGTTTACTTAGAACTTGCAGAAGAGAAGGTATTCAAATAGTTTTGTCTTGGATAATTGAGAAAACAGCAAGGATCAGTACAGGCATTTCATGAGTTGAGAAAAGATGGGCATATATGAGAGAGAAAGCTGGTAAGTATCCTTCAAGGTAACATTTATCTGGACATTGCAGCTCAGACTTGTTCTCATTGTTCCCATGACTTGGTTAGGTTCTTTGAGAATGGACAGGGGCACCTCATAGCCATTGGGTTTAAGTGGCCTCCCTTTCTCCAAAGATTACACACACTATATTCTAAGCATCTGAAGTCATGAGATGCTGATTGTTCTCCACAAAATATGAACTCCTATATGAAATGTGGAAGAAAGAAGTCTAAACTAAAGAAAGAAATCTTGGAAATCATCAGCTGAAGATGTAAGTGTAAATATGCTCACCATAAAAAGATGAAGAGAGTAGAATTCACATGTACAATTGCAGAGAATACTCACACATCAGTGGTGGAGCTCACAGAAAAGGAAACCAAATTAATGTAGAGGAGAAGAATATAAAATGACATCTGGAAGCCAATAACAAATAGACAGTGATTAATTGTATCAAATGTTGCTGAGAGTATAACTGAAAAATATCTTTACAGTTATTAGCAAGAATCATCTCAGGCTGGGCATGGTGGCACATGCCTGTAGTAATCCAAGAGGCTCACGAGGCTGAGGCAGGAGGATTCCAACTCCAATGCCAGCCTCAGCAACTTAACAAAGCTCTGTCTCAAAATAAAAAATAGACTGGGATGTGGCACAATGGTTAAATGTCCCTGGTATGGGGAAAAGAAAGGGGAGGGAGTGAGGAAGGAGGGAGAGAGAAAGAGAAAAGGCGAGGGAAGAGGGAGAGAGAGAGAAAATAAGTTCAACTGTGATGGGGAAGAACAATAAAGAGTTAATGGGAATGAAAATGTTACAACAAATATAAAATATAGACCACATTTTCAAAAATATAGTTGTAAGTAAAAGAAGAAAAAGTGGTGAGATTATTTTAAATATTGATAGCTAAAGTGTATGAAACTCATACAATGTGTTATTTCTAAGTCATTTATATTTGTAAGTAATGCATATGTAGTCATTAAATTCTCATAAGAAATAACAAATATGGCAGAGATACAGACATTCAGTTTCATACATACAGATATGTGTTGCACAATTTTATATAAGTGGTAATTGACAGTTGGAATTTCAACATCATCTACCGATATTTAGCTCTTAATTTTGCCTCAGCTAAAGTAAAAGAGAATGAGGGAAAATAAAGCATCTTCATACAAAGGGAGATAATCATCAGACATAATCTAAGGTTTTCTTAGTTTAAAAAAACCCATTATATTCATGAGGCATTTGTGTTAAATACTTTTAAAAACATACTCCAATCATTTGAGAGATATATATGTTCATGTCAAATGCCTAACCACTTCTCATCTTTTAGGGTTCTGTTTAAATATCATCAGAAAGAAAATGTCACTGACCTCCTATGATAAGTACTGAAAATATATAACACAATTTTAAATAAAACACACGTTGGTTTTCTTTTAATCATCTCTAAAAAGAAAAAAAGAAGTTCTAAAAGTTGAAAAAAATAAAGACTTTGCTTGCAATACTGATGTGCGAGGTCAGCAGCAGTACTCCTGGCACAGAACAAAAATGCTTAAAAATTTCCTAACATATATATGAATAAATGGTTGCATGAATGGAAAGATGGATGGATGGATGGATGGATGGATGGATGGACAGAAAAATAAATAAACCACTATGATGGTAATATTATAGAAATAAACTTTTGAGGACTGTACCCCAAAAAATAAAATCATGCTTTTTTCTTTGAAAGAGAAGTGAAGACATGAGATATTTCTACTATTTAAAAAAATGAAAATATAAGCTCTAAAATAAATTGGATTTCTGTAATTTCCACACAATAATATGCCACTAATCTAAAAAACCTTCATAAATAAATATTAGATATGCGTTTATAATGGCACAATCTATATTATTTATATGCTGTGACTTCTTTTTTCTTCTTAGTGTCTTTTTAGTTTGATCTTGAGGCCCTTTCCTTGAGAGTTTCTATAGATCATGATAGACACTTTCTATTGATCCCTGACCAAGGAAAATTTAGGTTCAAGTGTATATATATGTCAGGTGAGACTAAATGGGGGTGAAATCAAAATATTTGAATGGAAGAAACTTACTTAAGAATCCCAGAGAAGTTAAGAGAGCTAACTGGAAGCTCTGAGAAGCCTGGAGGTGATGGAACTCAGGCAGTGGGTGGGGAGTGAGAGGAGACTGCAGGACTACACCTTTATTAAGATCCACTGGTTGGTTATCCCTAAGAATACCTGTGTGAGGAGAAACTTATTTTTACAACACTGGCATGACCATTAAGCTTCATCATGGACAAGAGGGGTTGTATTTGGTGTGGGGCTAGTGAGATGAGAAACAGGCTGTCTATATCACAACCAACCACACTGGGACAGGAAATTTTAACTGGGACAAAAGTGATGGCCAATGATTAGGCTTCAAAACACTTATGTCAAATCTAAAAATAGCTGAGGCAGCAACTATACTACACAAATTAATGACACTTGTATTACAGGAAAAGAGATGCTTCATAATGTGTATTAAACAAAAATGACCAAAGGTAAGTGGCTTGAAGAATTACATTTTTGATGTGATCAATTTCCTAATAATTTACATTTTAACATAGATCCTATAATTATCAGAGTGCACCATATAATTACAAATCTTTTGGTATTCTGATGTCTTTGTTACTACCTTTGTTAAGAAAAGGATAAAGAGTTTACAAGGAAGCCTTTGTATGTGTGTGTGTGATTACCAACCAGCATCACAAACTAAAAGGAATTAAGTGCAGAATGAATTAACCAACTGTCAACATGTATGGAGAAAATCACAGCGGCTTACAAGAGTCCTTTCAATGAAGTACAAATAATTACTTTAATGAGACTAGGTTGAGTTAAAATTGTTACATAGAGTAAGCTCTTAGAGAATATAGTTTAGAAAACTAATTTTGCAAAAGCTGATTCATTTCCCTTCTTAGATAGGAAGAATAGCTAAACCAGTGCATCAATAAACTTCCCACTTACTTTATACCTCAGGTGGCTCTGCCATTAATTCCACTATCCAATGTTGAATGAGAAAAAAATACATTTCAAAGAAAATGGGAAAATAATTGGTTACCATGGAGATTCCAGTTTTTGTGGATATTGCTTGCCACCAAGATGTCAAATATCTAGGATTGTTTGCCAACTAGAGACTTTGTATTTTTGGCTGTTCATAAGAAGACAATATAAACTTTTAAACTATTTTTAGCATTCTACGAAGGTTTTATAAGACCTAGTAGGCTAATTTCAGCAAGAAGCTTCTTGACATTTGTCTAGAATTATCAAAACAATTTAATACAATTATATTGGTTAGATTATGGTGATAAAAAGCTTCTGTGTATGGATATTTTTATATTCATACATGACACATTTAAAGTGCCATTGGATAAGGGATATTGATAGGGTACAACAAAGCTTTAAAACATGGCAGAGGGTAGTTAAAAGGCTAAAATATATGAAAGATTTGATAATTAATGACCTAATTAGCATTTTATCATTAGTATTAATTTAAATGCATAATAGAAAATGAGAGAAGCAGCAGTAATAAGCAAAAGTAACAGTCTGACTCTAAGTTAGATTTTGAACTACTAAAGGCAAAGAATTTCTTCCTTTGCACCTTATGGGTGGGCATATATCAGATTTCAATATTTGTTTCCTTCTTCAAAGAGCAATTTAAATATGTCACATTTCCCAGCTTATCTTTCCCATAAGGAAGTAGCATGGTGGTGTTCTTCAGATTATGTGCTCAAATATTTATCTTCAACAGATTGTCATTATAATTTGTTCATTCATTTAATCATTATTTGGAAAAGTTTAAAGCACTTCAAATTATATGAAAGCATAATGTTTTTGACATTTTAATAAAATTTCAGAAATAGGAAAAGCAACAACATTGCATCAATTAGAACAATGATGAAAAAAGACCAGAAAAGGTCTAGATTTCCTTGGAAGTGTATGGGATCTCTCCTCTAGTAGAATTGTGAGAGTGAAAATGCCTTTAGGTCAACCCTCCTTTCTTTTTGTTTCAGGGTCTGGGTTGATGGAGAATCTGTAGCCTGTGGTTTCTCTGGTCTCAGTGGAAATAATCTCCCTCTAAGACAACCAGACTACTAAAGAGCAAGAAGTCAGTTTTGAAAGGTATGGACTTCAGTTTTGTTTACATTCCTTGCACAAAATTCACTCAAACCCAGGAGCACATCTTCACTCAAGGGAAGTCTGGCAGTCATGGTTATCCTTGTTGAATAGGGAGCTAGCTATTTCCCAGTGGTAACTATTCTTAGGAAGCAGATGCCTAGCATTTGGTAAACAGTTAATTAACTGCTTCCAAAATATGAAGACATATTATGATTTTTAAATACTTTATTTATATTTCTTATTTTAACAATAAAGTGACAATTGTCAGGTGTACTTAAAACCGTCTTCATACTCTTCTTTTATCCCATTCCTCATCTTTAATCCCCAAAGGCAATTTTACTCTCTTTAGGGATTATAGGAAAGGCCTTCTGGTTTAAAAAAAAATTAATATGTACAATATTGGTGTGTATTATGTAAAATTACATTGAATGTATTATATCAAATATAGAATTATAGTTTAATTTTTTGTTCACCGGAAGTGGAATTTTTATTTTTATACATGTTTAACAAAACATAACTTGTTTGTTTTTATAGTGTGCTTTACAAGATTGCATTGAAAACTGTGCTACATTTTATATATCCTTTCATGTATTGATGAGCATTCAAGTTGTCTGCTATTTTAGGATTAGATTTTTTTTTTCCAGTTCTGGGAACTGAATCCAGGGCCTTACACATGATAGGCAAGCGTTCTACCACTGAGCTATACCCTCAGCAACTGGTCTACTATTTTTATGAATTACAAATAATTTTAATCTGAACATGTTTGTGCATATGTGCTACATAATACTAGGGTGTACCACTATGGTCATAGCTGCTAGGTGTTCCTCACTAAAAGGACACAGGAAACATAGTCAGGCCTATTGTGTATTTATGTGTGGTTACATCACTGAAGTCTAGTCAATGAGTCTGAATGTGCTATATCCAACATAAGGGTTTTAAGAAGCATTTGCTCTTTCCTTTTTAACTCAAAGCAGACAACAAGATTCAAATGAAGCACAATGTAAACAGAACCAAGAATCCTGAGTATGTAAAAGTGAACCTTCCACGAATGAGAAACACCTGCTCTCAAAAATTGCACAAGTGAGAAACACTCTTCCTGTTTCTAAGCTTTATCTATTTGAAGGTTATATATTTGTTTACATAGTAGTTTAACCTATACTAACTAATTCAAACTGGTAATGACTTACTGGTCATAGATATGCATAACCTTAAATTAGTGATTATTTTTACTCTGGACTACAAATTATGTTTACCTACTTAACTCTCTCCAGACGGACTTAAGAATTTCACTGTCATTTCACTCACATAACCCTGTTTGTTCTGAGATTTACTATTCATCAGCAACAATACCAAAATGTATATTGATAATACACTGTTGTACTAATTTGCATTTCCAACTGAGTTGCTTAGTGCCTCGCCGATGCTGAGGCTGGCTTTGAACTCGCAATCCTCCTGTCTCAGCCTCCCTAAGTGCTGGGATTACAGGCATGAGCCACCGCGCCCAGCTAAGATAAGCAATTTTTAAGTGTTGACTAGTATGCCAAAAACTCAAAGATTTTGTTTAATGTACAAAATCAATGTGCTATGATTTGAATATGGTTTGTTCACTGCAAATGACTGTTGGAGTATAATCTTCATTATAAGATATTAATAAGGTAGCCAGGCGCGGTGGCACAAGCCTGTAATCCCAGCACTTTGGGAGGCTGAGACAGGAGAATCGCAAATTCAAAGCCAGCCTCAGCAATGGCGAGGCACTAAGCAACTCAGTGGGACCCTGTCTCTACATAAAACACAAAATAGGGCTGGGGATGTGGCTCAGTGGTCGAGTGCCCCTGAGTTCAATCTCCAGTACCAAAAAAAAAAAAGATATTAAGAGGGTGAAAGCTTAATCTGACTATAGTGTTTGTAAGGTGGGGCCAAATTCATACTGAAATTTGGTAAGGTCATCAAAGTGGAACACCCATGATTTAATACTGATGGCTTTATAAGGCACCAATACTAGATGACAAATATGTACATATGCACTATCTCTATCTGTCAGGTGATATTTTATGTTGACTTGAGACTCTGCAAGCATATAGGCCATTGCTAGATGCAGCCCTTCAGCCTTGGACCAGAACTATGAGCCACAATCAGCCTGTTTTATTTATAACTTAGCCAGCCTACAGCCTTATGCTATCAGCAACAGAAAATGGGCTGATATACTTAGCAATATAGAGATAATAGGAAATAGTGTTAGACTAGCCTCAAGTAAGAAATAAAATACTGGCAACATTAGAATTTATCAAGTTATAGAAAAATCTCTTTTTTTAATCTGTGATTTGGTATCTTATATTTTAGTTAATACTTAAAAAATTGATTTAATTTTACTTTAATTATTAAAATATTAAAATGCTTAAATTTATAAGAAATTAAATTCAAATTCAATAAATACACAATTAGAACCCAAGATTTTCTTGTCTGTTTCAAACTGTTTTCATTTTTATTTTTCATCATAAAGATAATAATAACATTATTATAAGAATATGGCTTATAAGTCCCCCACAAATATTAGCTATCCGTTGCATAAAGGAATGAATAAAATATTGATAGAAATAACTATTAGAAAGACATGAACATAATTTCATTGACTCCAGAGTATGTTTTCTGATTAGATAGATAGGAGCTCAGTTCCAAAAAAAGGTTTTTTAATTCAGAAAAATGTTTTTTATCTTTTTGTTTATTTTTAGTACCAGGCATTGAATCCAGGGGTGCTTAACCACTAAGTCACATTCCCAGATCATTTTAATTTATTTTTTATTTTGAGACAAGCTCTTGATAAGTTGCTTAGGGCATTGCTAAGTTGCTGAGGCTGGTTTGAACTTGTGGTCCTCCTGCCTTGGCCTCCCAAACTGCTGGGATTATAAGTGTGAGCCACCACGGGTTAGTCTTGTCATTCTTTTAAATTCTTACTATTTGCTTACTAAGTTGTTTGAATTTTAATGTTTTAAAGGGTGAAGAAGTAAGTGTCAAGAAGTAAGTGTCCATTCTTCACAAATCTTGAGGCTCACATTATACAATATTCTGATGAGAGGAAATTAGAATCAATTTCTAATTCTTTTAACCAGCCACATAATTAATAACAAAGGTTTTTAAAAAGTTTATTGCCATGATTGTATATGATAAAATTTTATTTAAAGTAGTCATTATCTTCCTAGCAGAACATAACAATCACCCTGGGTAAGCCTTTTCTACACAAGTCACACTAATTGATTAAAATTATATTTTTGAAATACCATATTCCAGATGGAGGTTTTAATTTGTATAATTCTACATAATTTTGAAATAGTCTGAATAGTAAGAAAATAAGTATAACTTAGCAAATACAGTTTAGGATTTTCTAAGATTATATCTTTGTCACTACAAATAAAAATAATATTCTCTCTATCACATATTAATAAAACATAGAAGATAAGGAAATGTTTATTGAAGAAAATTACCTCAAAATAAAACTTGTGATTGGTCTATGCTTTCAAATTTCTATTAATAAAAACCATAAATAAATATTGAAAAAAATAACAATCCATACATAAAAATAATAGGAATATTTACCACAACTAACTACCAACAAAGAAAACAGAATTAAGGCCCATTTTTAAAACACTAACATATATTCATATATCATGAAATTCCTTTCTATTCAGTTTTTAAAGATTGAATACTAGATGTTTTACAAGGAAAAATATCCACTGATACCATCTTACTCTTCACACTCAAGCAAACATTTCCTCTTCTACAGAATTTGATAAATAATAAGTCTTTCAACCTTGAGAATGATCTGAACACCATAAGAGCGATAAAGCTATAAAGTTCTATCAGTAGGCACTGCCTGTTACTTGCTCAGAACTATGGCAATGATTGATGTTTAGCACAGTTCTTTTGTCCTATGCCTTCAGAAGGAGCTTAGTATCCTTAACCAGTGTATTGCACTTGTTTTTGATCTTGAATCAAAACATATCCACTGTATTTATATTTACTAAAGAAGCTATTTATTCTCCAAGTCTCATTTTAGGAGGATCTTCCTAAACTTTAGAAAGGTCTTGTAAGATACTGAGATTTTTAGTCAAGGCCGTATTAGACATCTGAGTAAACAAACATATATAGCTCTAGTATGCCAAAAGGACAATACAGCCTGCTGAGGAAAAGAAATCCAATAAAACAGTACCGGTGATTGAACCACAAAGCATTATAAGTTCACTTATACTAAATCAACTTCTTCTTTTGACTTCATTTTTTCTGAATTTTCCTTCAAAAATTTTCTTTTTCATTGAGCATAGTGGCACATGGCTGTCATCCCAGCTAATTGGGAGGCAGAGGCTGAATGATCTCAAGTATGAGGCTATCCTGGGGAATTTAGTGAGATGCTGTCTCCAAAACTAAAAAGGGATAGGGCTGGAACTTAGTGGTAGAGTGCTTCCCTGGCATGTACCAGTCCCTGGGTTCAATCCCCACTATTATACATGCATGAAATTCCCTTCACATAAGACAAAATCCTACCATAGTATATATTTAATAACATTGGACAAAGATGCGCCTTAGCTTTTCTGATTTATAAAGCGAATATAGAAAGCAAGGAACACAAAGTTTAGTCTTGAATTTTGGGGGTATAATACTAAAATTGTTTGCTTTTTTCGGATATTTTTTAATGCAAACAGTCCAATAAAATGCTACAATTACTCATAATCATCAGCTTTGTACAACCAGTGTTGTCACTTTGGTAGAGAAAGTTTGGTTTTCCCCTGCCATCCTTTTGAATGATTTTATAAAATATATCTAGTTTATGTCATTTAGAAGTTTAAAATTTATCTAGGTTTTATCAGATAGTGTTGTTTGGCCTCTGATGTAGCTTTCATTTTCGTGTCACCTCCTTTTGTTTTATTTCTTTTAATGTTGCATTTACTTCACTCATTATTTCAATACCCTTCTGGGCAGTGCTTTTTAATGATAGCAAGTCCATGGTAGTCAGAGAAATGAGCAGTTCTACTTCTTTTGGATTCTATTTCTTAATACTCATTTTTAAAGTTCTACAATGTTTACAGCCTGCAATTTAATGATTATTGCAAATGGCTGAAAGCCATCCTGCCAGTAAGTGCTGCACTCACTTATTCCAAGATACGTGCAAAATCAGAGCAAAGCAGTGAATCAACAGATAATTGTGGTTACTTTGAATAATTATAATTGCAACAATAGTTATTCCTCACAGTATCCAAAACAATCAGATTCCAGGAGTAAAATTTGCTTTTTATAATAGGCTAAACTAGAATATTGTTACCACTAAGAAATATTGCTTACATCTGTTTCTTCTTACACTGTATTATACCATTATACTTCTTACACTGTATTATACCAAAGTAAGCTATTATAGAGATAATAGCTTACTTTGAGTAGGTTAACATAATTATTTTATATATTCCTTTTTTATTCCAGCATAACTGGGTATACTGTGTTGGATCCGAATCATATTGCTTCCAAAGCATTTTACAGTAGTGTTTTTGATCAGTTGGCTGAAACAAAAGAAAAATCTTTCTGGCTTTATTTTAAATCATTTGACAGACACACAGCAGGACAATCCTGCCATAATTAAGGATGAACACATTGTAAAATGAGCTGCAACCAACCGTCTGTAGGTAATAAACATCACCTATTCTCTAGAATCGTCAGTCTTTCAATTACTGGTTGAAACACAGACCTTGGTATATTTTCTCTGATAATATGGCTGTTATTTGTCACCAAAACATTCCAGAAGTATTCTTTTTATAACAAAATATAAATGTGAAAAGCAGACATTAGATAAACAGGGTGTCATTTCCTTCTGCCAAAAAAAAAAAAAAAAAAAAGTTATTGTGCTTGAAGAGTCCTTCTAAAAAGATTCTATGCTTAAGAAAAAGGTCTTCTGGGAGATAACTGAAATGAAAAGGGGACATAAGCCTGCTGTAAATATTGAAAGCATCATTTCCTTGCTTGCAGAAGAAAGACTTCGATGGCAGAGTCATTGCTATTCCCTAATGATGCTTTTGCAGTCATTTTGAAATAATTATTCTGATAGACAAGAACTCCTTCTCGTCTGCACCCCACCCTTAAGTTAGATTCCAAGAAGAGGCAAAACGAAAGGTCTGTCAATCTCATTCTGGCTTCAGATTCCTGGTATTTTCATGAGCTAACGGAAATTGTAACATATGGTATGCTTTGTCACACTCTTAGGTGATTTCATCTGATCTTCATATTACTTCCCCAAAGTCTCTTGCCATTAGCTCATGATATTGAATACTGTGGTAGGCATGGCCCTGAGCTCAACACTGCGGGATAAGCTAACCCTCAAGTCCTGTTATTTATCCCAGGGGAAACATATGCTAACATCACTGTTTTGAAACATCCTTCCTTGCGTTACCTTAGAATATAAAAATAGCAATGAATGCAGAAGATAAACTGATAACATTTAATTAAAAAGGAAAGGAGTTGACATTTTGTAAACTTTGTATGTTTTTATTTTAGAAAACTATATTTTACTGTGGCAGTTTAGTGCTGTATGAAATAAGACTTTCCTGATTTTTCATTTACTCAAAAAACTAAGAAAATTATCAACAGGGATTAAGATTCATATTTTTAGCTTGGCATTTGACTTATTATACTTTCTTTTTGCTGTATATAACAAAATATAAGAGGAATTAAACCTGATCTACAGTCATATAATTCTGGGCACTGTGATTGGTCTTCTACCTAATAGTAGATTGAATAATTTCTTTCTTAATATATTACTTTATTCAACAAACATCTGAGTGCTTGCTATGTCAGTCTGTGTGTTATACACTGTGAATATAGTGTTGAACAAGACAGAACATTTGTTAGCATCACAGAATTGAGACACAAAGAATGGAGATATAAATATACAATTCTGGCAGCAAGTGGTATCTGAAAAAAATATGCAACATATTAGTTTTTGAAAGGATGCAAAAAATGTAAATTGAATGTTTTTTATCATAGGTTTAACAAATGTGAACCTCTAATCAATGATTAAAAAGAAAGTTCATTAACATGTTAAGATATATATCAGAGGTTCTGATATGAACAGTATGGCCTAATTGTAATTTACTAATCTCATCTTTAATAACCCCATTGCCAAATAACATCACATTTTGAGGTCCTGGGGGTTAGTACTTCACTATGTGAATTTTAAAGGGACACAGTTGAACCCACAACATTTATCACATTTGCAAATACTATTAAAATATGGTATTCTTAATATCCAGTGTTAGGAAGATTGTGGAGGAGATATTTATTTATACTAATAAAAGTCTACATTAACATATTATATTCCAGGAAACCTTTTTGGCTAAATTTATCAAAAATGTAAAATGTACTCAACTTCTTCTACATGTTAAAATCCATCCTAATACACCTGTGAGTGATGATTAATACACAAATACAGTCACTGATATGTGGAAATTTAAAAAATTTCTTTTTGAATTCATATATAACTAAATCATATTTTGTAAGCTGTTATAAATAGTATATAGAATTTCCTATTTGTTCATTTTTAAAAATAGGTACATAGTTGATTTTTGAGTGTTGACCTACTATCCTGCAAACTTAGATTTTTTCTAGGCTTTTCTACAGAGAAAATAATGACAAATGTGAATCAAGAAAGTTTTGCTTCTTCTTTTTGTATATGTATGCCTTTTATTTTTAAACTTTTTTATTGCACTTTTCTATTACTGAGTAAACAAAGTGATAGCAAACATACTTGCTTTGTCTCTAATCCTAGAGGCAGCCATTCTATTTTTCACAACGAAGTATGACACTGGTTGAAGTTAATTGATGTTTGTGGTTGTTGTTTAGTTTTTAATCCAGTTTTTCAGATGCCCTTGAGAAAAGTCCCTATTCATAACTTGCTGAGAATCTTAAAATAAACATGTATTGAAAATGATAAAATGTTTTTCTGCATCTGCATCTGTTCCTCTTTTTTTCTAACTTTTCTGAAATATTAGAAAATTTTGAAATATTAAACCAACCTTGCATGTCTGAGATAAACCATACTTTATCATGATGTGGTATCCTGTTTTCTGCTATTGGCTTTATTTATTAATGTTTTGTTAAGAATTTTTGCACGTGTGTGAAGAAGAGGTATTGGTTTGGAGTTTGTTTTTATAGTGTTGTTTTCTGAATGTAAACAAGGAATGTAATCTCATAATGTATGGAGCATTTGAGTAGAATTGATAGCACATATTTCTGAAAAACTAAGTATAATTTATCATTTAAGTTTTCTGGACCTGTTGTTTTTATGATGGAATATTTTCACCTACAAACCCAATTTCTTCCAAAGACATGAGCTATTCAGATTTTTCTGTTTCCTTTGGTATGAACTTGGCATTGTGTGTCTTTCAAGGACTTTTCCCCATTCATTTTAGTTGTTAAACATATTTAAAGCTATCTACGATATTCTCTCATTTCCCTTTTAATAACTATAGCAGTTCTACTAATGTCTTTTCTCTCACTTCTGATATTGATATTCATGTCTTCTCTATTATTTTCCAAGGACCAGATAAATCTGTTTTTTATTAATCTTTTCTAAGAAAAATATATTTAAGAAAATTTATTTCCTTTCCATTTCTTCCTTTCTTTCTCTCCCCCTCCCCCACTCGTTTTCCCAGAGCCTCATCCTCCTAGGCAGATAATTATCACTGACTTATATCCCCAGCCATACTTTCTCATTTTGTATTTCATTGACTTATGTGACTCAGTGTAATATGTTCCTGGTGCACCCTGAGACTGTGTAGGTCCTTGCTGGGATCAAATTCAGGCTTGACCCAGCTTAACATTATCTCTAGTAGCCAAAGGACTGCTTTCAATGCTACCCCAAACTTGGACAGAGTATCATTGAGCAAGACTCTATTCACTCAGAGAAGACCAGGATTTTTTTAGGGAACATAGTAGAGTGCTGGTGAAAACTAACACTAGACAAATTACATTAGGCCCTATCAAAAGAACTGTCCCCAGTGTTGGAGGTTTTGGAACATCCCCAGTGCCAGGTAGAATTGTGCAGCCTCAGTATTTTGAACTTCTGTTGTCATCAGCATCACCTATAGCTGGTTGAAGTGATCTTTGGTCATAAGTACACCTCAGTGGTAGGCAGCCCATAGCAGTGTGGACATGGGTCCTAGCCCAGTGCTGAGATTATCTAGGTGTCCATTGGGTTTAGAATGGTACATAGTTTTATAGTATTGGTGTTGAGAGTTGTCATAGGAGCCTGAAGCTATTGCCTTCAAAGAGATTCTGCCCAGAGCAAGCATGAATCCCACAGTGCCCAACCATGGCCAGTGGTTGTAGCTGAGGTATCTAAACCCACCCCAGCTCCAGATAAGGACTGTAAGGGACGAACTACCCTTTCTAGGTGATTCTCTGGTTCATGCTAAACAATACATCAACTACAGACTTGGAACAAACATGGACATGGATCATTCTCTAGTGATGAAATAGTGACAGCACATCAATAATGGAGTCATGGCATATATGGACTTGGGGTTCAATCTAGTGCTATAATCAGAAACCACTAGAAGCTTAGAGGAAGTAAGCCTGTTTAGAAGTTCTGGAAACACAGGGAGAAACAAAGCCAGATATGAAGACTAGAAGAATTGTACTCCTTCAGTGCACAGATGACAACATACACCAAGCATCAAGAGAATTCAGGAAACCATGACCTCACCTAATGGTCAAAATAAGGTATCAGAAACCAACTAGATAGTAACCAGTATGGGTGAACATCTGAGTACAGAATTTAAAACAGCAGTTGTTTTTTTTTTTTTTTTTGGTCCTGAGGATTGAACCCAGAGGTGCTTTACCACTGAGCAAAATCCCTAGCTCTTTTTATTTTTTTATTTCAAGAAGGGTCTTGCTAAGTGGCGTAGGACCTTGCTAAATTGCTGAAGCTGGCTTTGAACTTGTAATCCTCTTGCCTCAGCCTCCCAAGCTGCTGGGATTGCCAGCGTACACCACTGCACCTAGCTAATACAGCTATTTTTAAGGAAACGCAAGAAGTTTCAAGGAAACACAGAGAAACAATTCATTACTCTGAAAAAGAAACTTAAAAGAAAGCTGGAAGCAATTGAAAAAATTCAAAAAGAATGCTAGAGTTGAAAAATACACTAAGTAAAATTTTAAACATAATAGCACCAATAACTGAATAGATCAGACAGAAAATAGAATTAGTGAATTCAAAGGCAGTATATTTAAAAATAGAAGTTTGAGGTAATAAAATAAAACAAGAACAAAAAAGTAATGAAAAATGCCTCTAGGAAATGTGGGATAGTATTAAGAGAGCAAATATTCAGGTTATTTGGGTTCAAGAGAGTAAAATATGCCAAAGGGGTGGAAACTTACTATTCTACCCCAAGGTATCTTAACAACTGAACCCACAAGGCAAGAAATACTGAGAATATTCTCAAGACAGCAAGAGTAAAGAAACAAACAACAGATCAAGGTGTCTTAATTCACCCCTCAGCACACTTTTCAGGTCAGAAGAGATATGAAATTTTCTCAGAACTGGAGGAAACAAAACAAAACAGAACAAAATCACTTCCAACAAACAATATATAGAATAGAAATCTGCCCTTTACAAATGAAGAACAGAAAAGAGATTCCAAGAAAAAAGAAAACTGAGATATATTTCCAGACTTGTCCTATACGAATTTCTAAAAGAGTTCTTCAAACTGAAAAAGATATTAATAAATATGAAGGAAATATCAGAAGAAATAAACTCTCTTGAAAGAGTAACTACAAATTCAGAATGCCCTAATATTGTAAGCATAGCGCATAACTCATTCACATCATTTGCATAAAGACCCAAAACATAAACACTCAAAAATAATAATACTTACATTAACATGTTAAGAGATAGGCAATATAAAAAGATGTAAAACTGGGTATCAAAAATTCAAAATGTAGGGAAGAATAGAGGGCAAGTATACTTAGTACATTTTCTCTTTTTTCTTCTCTTATCCTTATGATCATATTAACTTGCTGTCATTTCAAAATATAACAAAAGAGGTTTTATTATTAGCCTCATGGTAATCAGAAAGCAGAACTATAACAGACAAAACAAGAATAATAAAGAAGTCATCAGAGCACCACTAGAAAAAAATCACTTTGCCACAAAGTGAGAAAGGAACTACAATAAAATTAAAAAGGAAGTTACAAAATAATTATTGTAAGATCTTACTGTTGATAATTACCTTAAATGTGAATAGATTAGCATGAAAATGAAAAGAAGACACAGACAATAAATGAAAATAGAAGCACTGTTTATTAGTAATGGTATTAAGTATAAGTACTCTTAACGTACCAATTAAAGACAGTTGAATGAAGGGAGATGTTCAACTACTTGTTTATCAGAAACTTACTTTGAAATTCATGACACACATATGACAAACATAAAAGTATGCAAAAATATATATCATGCAAACATTAATTAAAAATGTAAAGAATGGCTATATTTATATCAGATAAAATGGGTACCAGATCAAAGGAAAAATTTGAACTACATTATATGATAAAAAAGATTATCCATCAGGAAGATGTAAAAATTCTAAATGTTGATGTGCTAAGAGAGAAGAACTGCAAAATATATAAAGCAAAAAAACCAAATAGCAATGTGGACATTGGTCCACATTGAAAAGATAGAAATACGAAATTAAACACTTCCACTGGAGACTGCAGCACATCTTTCTCAATAATTAATAAAATATGCAGACAGAAAACCAGCAAGGCTACAGAATTTATGAACAATATCACACAATAGGATCCACTGAACAATATACTGAATAACAGAATGCATATTATTTTTAAGCACCCGTGGAAAATAAACCAAGATGGAAACAAGTTCCAAAAATTTAAAAGAATTTAAAATTTGTATATGTGTTCTCTGACTCCAAAGAAATTGAATAGAAATAACTGAAAGAGTTTAAGAAAATATTCTAATAGCTGGAAATTAAACAATGTAATTCAAAATGATGTATAACTCAAAGAGAAAGTCTCAATTTTAACAATCATTCAATTAAATGAAATCAAAGCACAGCTTACCAATTTTTGAGACTGAGCTTAAATAGTAATAACAGGGAAATCTATGGTACTAAATGTTTACATCAGAGAAGAGTAAAAATCTAAAATCAAGAATATGAACTCTTATCGCCCAAAAGTGGAAAAATAAAAGCCAAATAAAACAAATCAATTTTAAAGATAATGATAAAGATACAATTAAAAAGTCAATGGTATTGAAACAGAAATATAATATAGAAAATTGATAAATAATAAACTAGTTCTTTAAAAAAATCTATAAAGTAGAAAATCACATAGCAATGCTAGCAGAAATAAAATGAGAGAAAACATAAATTACTAATACCAGGGATGAAATAAGGGCCATCACTACAGAACCTACAGATGTCAAAAGGATAATAAGTAAATATTATAAACAACTATACATGCATAAATCTGAAAACTTATACAACATATACCAATTCTTCCAAACATAAAACTATTAAGATTCACTAAATAAATGATATTTGAATAGTCCTACAACAATTAAGGGTATTTTATTTGTCATCTAATGAAATTAAAAATGGAAAATCAATAGTGAAAATAATGAAACAAAGTAGATTTTCTGATTAAAAAATCAGCAAAAATAATGGACTTCTACCAAGGTTGACAAAAATAAAAAGATATAACTGATATCAGGAATAAGATAGGTGATACCACTACTTTTAAAAATATTACCAAGGCTGTAAGGTATTAGTGGATGGAAAGACACCACAGAACAATGGGCCAGAACAGAAAATGTAGAAACAGAATTGTTCCTATATATTGAACTATGTCAGATGCAAATGAAGTTCAATGAGAAAGAATAGCCTTTCTACCAACTCCTCCAGTACAACTGGATATCCATAGGTGAAAAAGGAAAATAAACTTCTACTTAAATGCCATTAACTTCTAAAAAAAAAATTATCCAAAATGGAACATAGATTTAAGTGTAAAATGTAAAATTATAAAACTTAGAAGAAAAAATTAGAAAAGTTTTGGGACCTATGGCTATGTAAATTCTTTTCAAATTTGAACCAAAAGCATAATCCATTAAATAATCAAATATATGAAACATCATCAAAAGCTGAACTTGCTCTGCAAGTTCTATTAAGGTATTGCTGTGGTCTGATTATTTGTGCCCCATTCCTCTAGTTCATATGTTTAAATAAATTATTCAGATTGGGGCCCTTGGAAGCAGATAAGCCATAAGTGGTCTCTGTCCTAATTAATGGGATCGATGCCTTTCCAAAAGAGGGTGGGGAAAGTTTGTACAATCTTTCCACCATGTGAGGACACAGTGAAAAGGAGCCACAGATGAAGCATAGCAATATCCCTTGCTAAACACCAAATATTTTGGTGATTTGATCTTGGACTTTCTAGGCCTTCATACTGTGAGAAATAAAGTTTTGTTGTTTATAAATTATCCAGTCTAATGAATTTTGTTACAGCAGCCCTAATAGACTAGGACAGGTGATTTTAAAAAAACAAAAAGACAAGCTAAGAAGTGTTAGAAAATCCTTACAAACCACACTTCTGACAAAAGACTTGTACTTAGGATATATTTTAAAAGTCTTAAAAATTCATTAGTAAAATAAGAAGTAATCCATTAAAATGATTAAAATACATGAACAGTCATCATACTGAAAAAGAATTTAGATGTCAAATTAGCACATGAATAGATATTGAACTTCATTAGCTATTAAGACAATACAAATGAAATCACAGTGAAGCCAGACACGGTGGCACACACTGTAATCCCAACACTTGGGAGGCAGAGACAGGAGGATTACAGGCTCAAGGCCAGACTGGGCAACTTATCAAGACCCTGTCTCAGAGTAAAAAAAGGCTGAATATGTAGTTCTGTGGTACAGTGCCCTTGGATTGGATCTCCCATACCATGCACACACATACAAACCACAATGAAATATCACTATGCATTCAGAATGAATAAAAAAGAAAAAGTACAATACAATATGCTGAAGAGAATTCAGATAAACTAGGTCCCTTTTACATTGTGGGTAGAAATGCAAATGGTACAGCTACTCTGGATAAAAGGATGGCAATTTCTTACAAAATTAAGCAATATGTTCACCATAAGACCCAACAATTATACTCTGGGACAAATGTCTCAGAGAAATAAACATTTGTTTATAGCCAAACTTGGAAACAAATGTTCATAGCAGATTTGTTAATAATGGAAGAAATGTGGAAATAATCTATATGTCCATAAAAAGTAAGTGGACAAATCAACTGTGGACATCCATACCATGCTAAACAACTTAATATAAAAAGGAACAAATTATCAATGAACATAAAAACTTGTATCAATAGTAAGGAGTGAAAAGATAACCCTAGTATTGAAAGGCCACATTCTATTTATTTAATATTCTTCGTATTCTTCAGATGACAAAATAATAGATGTGGAAAACAGATTAGTGGTTGTCAGGGATCAGGAATGGTGGAGTAGAGGAAACAACTATAAAGAGAATAATATGAGGAAATTTCCATGGTAATGAAATAGTTCTGTATTGTAATTGTGGTGGTGGGTACATTAATCTATATAAAATTTTAAACCTAATGCTAAAACACATAAATGCCATATTTTAACTGTACAAGATTGTTACTGATAAAATACTAATATTAATATTAGAAAATATTAGCATACTATAGTTTTACACCCATTTTTTTCTTCTTTAAGCCACTCAAATATAATAAATAGTTACTATTTATTATAAATTTACTGATGAAAAATAAATATTTAAGGATATTGTCTAAGGTCACATCTAGTGTATAATGAGCTGGAAATTATAATACCCTTAAATCTATTATGTTAAATACTTTCCAAAGTATTCATGTTATCAAATGCTCCTTACCTTTGACTCTAACACTGTCCACTGTTTTTCAGCACCTCTAAAAACAGTACTGCCATCTCATCTTCACTGGGTCTTGCCTGGATGAATGCATATGTACTCTACTTGTTCCTCTTCACATAATTTATTTTCCCTCCAATTCAGGTCATACTCTGATGCTTGGATTTTATTTTTAAACTGAACTTTGCTTCTGTTCTTCTTCATAAAACTCTCCAGTCACTTTCACAGGCAGGCTCTGGTCACCTCTAGGCCCCCACCTATTACTGCTTGACTATTACACTTTCTGAAACCAACAAAATAGTAGACTACTTAACTCTAAATTGCTTCATGATTTGGAATTTTTCATAATACTGTCAGAATTGTTTAGAAATCAACAGAAGGATCTTAGTCCAGCTAGCAGGATGTTCTGTTACTGAGGTGACAGTTTTATTATGATGAGAATAGGGACTGGACAGTTGACCTATCACATTTACTGTATAAGAAAAAACAAGACAAGACATGGTGTTAAGATATATGTATACTGAAGTAAAAGATGTAAAGAAAATGTCTTAAAAGTTTCAAGTTGGGTATATTCATGGAAAATTAAAGATGAAAAAATATTTGAAAGAAAATATGATGAGTTTATTTGAAGAATTTAATGTATCCTGCAACTACCCTACCTGGTGAATATGTGATATAGGCAATTAGGAAGAAGTTCTAGTGGAAATGTGAATTTATAAAATATTGTGATAGTCATGTTATTTAATGACTTAAGGAGAAGTAGAGATAAATGTACTTCATCATACCTCTGCATCCTCTAGAAGAATATACATGCTACATTAAAGTGTCTCTTTCTATATGCTGGGTATGACTAACGGCAGTGTGACAAATCCCAGAAAAAAAAATGATCTGCATTTTCCTCATCCCTACCGCAGAGCTCATGTATGAAAGGGAACATATTATATCTCTCTAGTTGTACCAGACCATTGCCAGGATGAGCCCCTGTGACGATTCCCAAATCTATCCAAGTGCAGACCTAAGCTTGAATTTATTATTTTCAAGTTTGATTTAAAGGCTTTCCCTGTTT
Source organism: Geosciurus inauris (assembly GCA_004024805.1). NCBI lineage: Eukaryota > Metazoa > Chordata > Mammalia > Rodentia > Sciuridae > Geosciurus > Geosciurus inauris. The sequence continues at coordinate 38,573 of PVHX01003270.1, read as the reverse complement.
AACTCTGACACATTATACTATAGCTTAAATATTTAAGCATAGGTTCTAAGACTGAAGGAAAAAACCTTACATCAAAAGTGTCTAATATTTAATTCTGTGAGAAAAGCTTATCCAACTCTGAAGCTTATGTGAAGCTCTTTGGAATTTCTTCAAGGGTATTTTATCTATAAATCAGAATAGGTATCTTTAAAAAATCAATAATTCTTCAAATCAGAAATAACTTGTTATGTGAATTTTTTATTTCTGTCTAAAAGAAACAAGTAAATGGCATTTATTTCTACATGAATCCAGCATGTCCAAATTTCAACAGCTTTAGATAAGTGTGCTTAAATCTTGTGTAAAGAATTACAAAATGTATTATTCAAGCCAGAAAAATAAGGGAAAAGAAAATTTAAAAACTGTGCAATATACTGTGTAGATTGTGACTCTTCATGAAGAGATACAAAAATACCAACAAGTCTATATGTGAACAATAGAGCACGATAACAAGTTTTGTCTAGAAGAAACTTATTCTTTGGAGAAGACAAATCTTCTGTATTTTGTTCTTGCTTTTTTCTTTTTTAAGTTATTTGCCAAATCTTTAACAATTTTAAAATTGTTAACTTCTGTATTTTGTGCTTGCTTTTTTCTTTTTTAAGTTATTTGCCAAAGCCAAATATTTCCAGGTTCTTCTAATTCCTCTCAACAAATAGTCCCTGAAATAAGATTCCAAAACATTACAATCTCCATCAGATTGATTCAAGTCATCAAAAACACTTGGAAATACCACTGTTAATACTAATGAAATGATGGTGTGAAGTAGAATGAGATATGATAATTATGGTGATGCTGAGACTGCCAGTTTGGAATCCTGGATGAATCACTTAAACTACCTTTGTGGCTTTTAGCAAGTTATATAACCTCTCCACTAATCTGCCCGGTCTTTAAAATTGGATTAACCACATACTGTGGATGTAAGTTTTAAGCATGGGTAGCCTATGTAAATGATGTAGTGTCGTGCCTGACACATATTAAGCATGTGGTAAGATGTTCCCATGCTTTCTTTAAGAGAACTCTGATTCTCTTGTCATGGAACATACTGTTCTTTTAAGTCCTATGATGATAAAGGTTTAGGAAAAATACTTTTGTCTATAATATTTATTTCTGATCAGTATATATTCTAAACTCTTCTTTTCATCAAGTTATGCCTGTGATAATATCCTTTCTAGAATAATCTTTTGTCACATTTAGCATGGTGAGTTTTTTTTTAACTTTTCCTTCCAATAATATTGCCTCCTCTTAGGATCCTATTCTAAACTCTCAATCTAAAGTATTTTTTTTTACAATCAAGCCAATTACTACTATTACCTATTAAAATACCTTAAATTATTTTTAGCACTTATTACAGTTAATTTGTTGGCAATTTCAAGAAAAGTTATTTAAATTGTACCTAGAGCTTAGTTAATGCTGAATATTTTTTGTAGTTTAAAGATATGTTTCTTATTTATTTTTCCCACTGATTTTCAAAGTATTAAAGATTAGGCATGTTTTTATTTTTTTAACCACTATTTTTTCAGAGTCTAGACAAAACTTGTAACTTCAAAGAAAATAATCAATATTTGCTAAATAAATTATTAAATGTTGGTATGTTCATAAAATAATGTGGTTTCCCAAGAGCATCAATGTAAGCATAATTATCTTTTCTTAAAAAAACTCATGGTTTAAATAAAAAGTTGACTATATAAATTGAAATATCCCATTGTACTTTTTGTGTGTGTGGTTCTGGGGATTGAACCCAGGGTCTTGTGCATACAAGGCAAGCACTCTACCAACTGAGCTATATCCCCAGCCTCCCATTGTACTTTTTATGTTATATAAACATAAACTTTCATTTCTCTGAGACCCATGCTCAAGAATGCAATTGTTGGGTCTTATGGTAAGCATATTGCTTACTTTGGAAGAAATTGTTGTGTCCTTATCCAGAGTAGCTATACAATTTATATTTCTACCTACAATGTAGAAGTGACCTCGTTTCTCTGAATTCTTTCCAGCATGTGGTATTGTTACATATAAATTAGGTATAGTGTTTAGTAAGCTTTTTATATAGTTTGCTTGTCTCTACCAGAAAAAAGTTTTAGAATTAGTTCTTATAGTCTATACATTCATATGGAAATATTAATATATTATAACATTGACATATATCAGTTTGATATTAATGATAAAATTAGCATAAAACTATTAATGTTTTCTAAAAATTCAATTACTCAAGGACAGATCCCAGTAATTTTCTTAGTAGCAAAGTTGTAAATATATATATTTTTTGTACTTCTTCAGAAAGGATCTTTGGTGAAACTTCAATAAGAAGAATTGTACAAACACTTTCACATGATGACAATGATTCACAGTTTACACAGTGGAAAAATAAATCCAGAACCTATAAATCTTAGCATATAGATATTATGGCATTTTGGAATTTGTCATCTAATGATATCTTAGGTATATTTATGTATCAGAGGGGTGGCTAAAGGAGGTAATTTGTGACTGGGAAATAATGGGAAAACACTATTTAGTTAATAATTGAGTAAAGATCCTAAATTGATTAAAAAAATTTCTCTTCTGAACAATATGGGAAAGATCAAAATAAGTTGTTCTATTACCTGAATGGTTAATGAATAACTCTTCAATATGGCTATATTGGGTAAAAGATTAATAACTCAGTAGTTCAACACATTTTCTGTTATGATTATTTCTCACATTTGATTTAGCCAATGAATTATGTTATAAACTTCTATTTTGTGGAACAGAGGACACTTCAGTTTTTTTTTTTTATATTTTGCTTATTGAGGATTTAGAGATAAACACTTATCATAGATTATATTACATTCTAAGGTCTAATCCTTTGCTATTCACTTGCTAGGAAAATGGGAACAAAGATATATATCTATATACGTGAATATATAATTTCAATATATAAGACAGAAGATTTTGATAACTTAAACATTTTTCTAACATATTGGTAATAGTGTTAATTTGTTACTCCTTGAAAAAATAGAGATGTTAATTTCCTATTATCTCACTTTCTCTGAAAACAAGGAAATTAAGATGGAAAGTTTCACATTCTAATTTAGAGTGAACATTGGAAAAATTTTAGATTTTGAGAATCAAGTGCAAAAGTGGTATAAAATCCCTTCACCCGATTTTCCATAATACTATAAAAATCAAATTATTAAATTAATATTGGTACAAGACTTAACATGTTAAACTTTATTTGGATTTCATCAGTATTCCACTGCTAACCTCTCTTTTGTTTTCAGATCTGACCCAGGATGCTGAAGCCACACCCTTGCCTCAGAGTGGGAAGCATGACAGGCTGCAGTGTCACAAAGCTGCCGGGCCATAGTGGGCCTGAGGTGTGGTGATCCAGGACACAGTGGCTGTCCCAGGTCTGCTGTGGACAGCCTAGCCTATTCTCATAGCACCATATCCCCAAACCCCGGAGCATGCAGAATTTATAGACCTCAACCTCCTGTTCCCCAATAGGGGCTAGAAAATGGAAGTGGGCCAGACCTGAATGGAGATGACATGACTAATCACATGACTAATCACATGACTAATCAATCGTATTGCTACTTTCCAAACCCTAATGAGCATAAATTTGGACTTATAGCATCAATTCAAGTGCTGTATACACCCTCCTACTGGCACACTCAAGGGGCAACCCATCTTGGGCCTCTGGTTACCTTGCAAGAGCTTTGTTTCTTCTTCATGCTTGAATAAATCCTACTCTTTTGCACTCACTCTTCCTCATCTAGTGGATTGAATTCTTCAAATTTGTGAGATAAGAACCCAGAAAGAAGAAATTGGTGGTGAACTGCTGGGATCTGATACAACACTAGAGAGCATAGCCTGCCATTAAAAGCTTCCACAAGCCACTAAATGATCGTGGAAAAGAATCCAGCTTTGCCAGTTACAACACTCGGCTAATACCTGTAGGCATCCCCTGCCTTGATTAACTGCTAACACTACAACAGGCTTTTTTTGGCTGCAGAGGCCCGTATTTTACGCCCACAGTAGAAATGGAGAAACTCTGCTTTCAATACCACATTGTATTTAATCATTTGTCTTCTTAGGCTCCTCTAGTCTGTGATAGATTTTTAATCTTTCTCATAACACCAACAGTTTGAAGATCACTGGTCAGGTATTCCTTTGCAGAATAATCTTTACATTGAATTTTTCTACTGGTATTCTAATGATTAGACAGGGTCTCTGGGTTTGGGGGAAGAATGCCTGAGAGATAGAGTGTTCTCATATGGGGGTAGATGATATCCATGTGATCACTGATAATGTTAACTTTAATCATTGGGTTAAAGAAGAGTCCAATTCTCTTCATTGTAAGCTACTCATTTCCAGGAGAGAATCTAAACAGTCTGACTCTGGTTGTACCCTAGAGGAATGTACTCATAAAACATCTGAGGAAATCCATCTGGGCAGTGGGCAAGCAACCTGTCCTATATATTCCTTCTGCTTATAGGTCCAGGACAGCCTTCCCTTGTATCCCAGCCTGCATCCACTGGAGAGTAAGTGATAAAATGTCCAAATTCTTCCATTCAGTAATCCTAAGTTCTATCTTTGAGATTGATAAGCAGTATGCTTGGGGCATTTGTAGCTCTGATGTTGAACAAATCTATACACCTGACAAATGGTTAGTATCCAGAATATATAAGGAATTCAAACAACTCACTAAAAAAATCTGAATTTAAAATGGGAAAAAGACTTGAAAATACATTTATTTCTTAAAGTAAAATAAATGGCAGATACATGAAAAATATTGCTCAACATCACTAACATCACTAGTTATGTAAGTCACAACTATAGTGTGGTTACCTTGATCACAAATCAAGGTGACTATTGCTAAAAAAAAAAAAGAAAAAAGAAGGAAAGAAAGAAAGACAAAAACTAGAGCACTGGCCAGGGTGTGGGAAAGGCAAACATATTGCTGTGATTGAGAATGGAAATTAGGACAGCCATTATAGACAAGAGTATGGAGGTTTCTCAAAAAATTAAAAACATTAACTATCATGATCCAGCAATCCCACTATCGGGCACATATCCAAAGGAAATGAAATCAGTATGTTGAAGAGACATCTGCATAGCTATGTGTATTGTAGCCCTAATCACAATAATCAAGATAAAGAATCGACCTAAACATTCATCAACAAATGAATGAATGAAGAATATGTGGTACATATATATACAATGGAATGCTATTCAGCCATAGAAAAGAATGACATCCTGTCATTTGTGGCATCTTGGATGAATCTAGGGAACATTATGTTAAGTGAAATAAGTCAAAGACTTTCATGTGTAATATTGAAAAAGTTGATCTCATATAAGTAGAGATTACAATAGTGGTTACCAGAGGCTGGCAGAGGGGTTTGAGGGAATGGGAAGGTGTTGGTCAATGGATACAAAATTATAGTTAGATAGGAACAATAAGTTCTGGTACTCTATTGCACAGTAGGGTGGATATTGTTGACAATAATGTCTTATGTATTTCCAGATATCTAGAAAAAGGATTTTGAATGTTGTCACCATAAAGAAATTCCAAATGTTAGAACTGATATGTATGCTAATTGCTCTGAGTTGATCATTGCACAATGTTTATGTGTGTGCATTTATATATGTACACATACATGTGTTTATATATGTGTCAAAAATCACACTGTACACCATAAAGTTATAATTTGTAGAGTAAAAGTTAAGTAAAATCAAATTACTTGGTTTAATAAACATCTAAAAGAACCTAAATACAAATAGCCATGAGGAATATTTACAAAAATCAATTCAGTATCACTAATCATCAAAAAATGCAAATGAAAAGCTCTGTGATTTATCACCTCACAACTATAAGAATGGTTATTATCAAAATGACAAAATTAGCTGGTCTGGGAATGCAGCTAAGTGGCAGAGTGCTTACCCAAGGCCCTCAATTGACAATGTAAATTAAAGAGAACCCTGTTGCTAAAAATATAAATGGGTACAGTCATTATGGAAACAGTATGAAGTTTCCTCAAAAAAATAAAAACTAAAATTACCATATGATCCAGCAATCTTGCTAATTGGTGTATAGTCAAAGGAAATGACATTCGTAAGCTGAAGAGATATCTACCCTTCAAAGTTCATTGCAGCATTACACACTCAGAATCAAGTGTTAATCAACAGAATAAAGAAAGTATGAGAAAATGCACAATGGAATATGATTAGTCTTTAAAAAGGAAGGGAATCTCACCATTTGCAACAAAATGGATAAAACTAAGAAATTAAGTGAAGTAAATCAGACATAGAATGGCAAATACTACATGATCTCACTTAAGTATGGAATCTAAAATAGTCACATTCCTAAAGCTGAGAACAGAATGGGAGAGGTAGATAGGGGTGAGAAAATGTTGGCCAAAGTACAGAAAGTTTCAGTTACGTAAGAGAATAAGCTCTTGAGGCCTATATATGCCATGATATCTATAGTAAATAATAATGTATACTTGAAATTTGCTAAGAGAATAGATCTTAGGAACTAGAAAGAGAGGAAGAAGGAAAAGAAGAAAGGCAGGCATGGAGGAAGATAATGGTAAATAAGTGAGATGATAGATGTTAACAAGCTTGACTTAGGTGATTATTTCACAATGCATACATAGGTTAAATATCAAGTTGTAGGGCTCAAACACATACCATTCCTATTTATTAAATATAGTTTAGTAATACTTTAATTTTAATTTTTACTTTTGGCCCAAATGACTGTACAACATTTTAAGGCAAAAAATGGTAGCTTTTCCCTAAACTTTTTAAAACAATAAATATCATATTTTCTTTATCTTGAAATAAAATGTGCAAAAAGTACAAAGGAAACGAAACTCCTCTAGTTTTACTACTACCTAAAGAAGAAAAATTATAAAATATTAATGCATTTCTTAGAAGCCTGCTCTCTCTCTTCTCCCTCCATTCCTCCCTCTTCTTTTCCTCCCCCCATGTTTCTGTCAATTGTAAGGTTATGTACTTTTATATCCTATTTTTCGTACTTAACACACAATTCATACTGCAAAACTAAACAACACATCAACACGATTAATTTCCTGACTTCTCTTGGTCTATACCTGGGTTGCTGAGAAATGGTATGGGGTGGGGTGGTACATGTTTACAGTCTTGAAGCCTTGGCCAAAGCAAGACATGATAATAGCCACGTTCTTATAACTTAACTGTGGATTAAGTTCTTTTTTCTAACCTTAAGACAATAAAGTGGGGCAGAATGATAGACAGTTTCTATTTTAGCTCATGTATTTAAAATGATTCAAGGAGAATTTTCTCACTAGAAAAAAAATAGTTTGCCTATTTTTTCTTAAAGAATTAGAAACCAGTGTTGGTAACTCAAATTATCACGTATTTTGTTTGTTTTGTTTTTGCAGTGCTGGGGACCAAACCCAGGGACTCACAAATGAAAATACTGTACCATGGAGCTATACCCGCAGGCCTATAACATTATTTTTTTGTAGAAAATAAAAGGTGCTTTATTGAGTAAACCCTTCAAACCAATATGTCTCCATGTGTTCTTAGTATTTTCTTCACTGCCTTAGAAAAAAGTTACTGAATCATGTAGGCCTATGGAGAAAGGGAAGTTTCCTGAATTTAAGTGAAGTGTTTCTCATAAAACAATGTGACTATAATTTCACACTAATGAAAGCTGAGCTTCTCATGCTGCCAGCTGGCTTCCATGTTTCTACAGTCACCTCTGTCCATTCTGCTAGAAGCAGCAGCTACTTAAAACCCTCTTCACTGAACAATCTTACCTCCTCCCTACCTAGCAAGAGATCTGACCCATTCTTTCCTGCAGAAGTAAGAGACTAGAGAAAGGAGCTGAGCTCTCTGAGTATTCTGCCTCTATCTGTTCCTTTCCTTCTCCTCTTTCCTACAATGTCAAGTGAAACTATTCCTTTTGGTAATGAAAGAGTCTGGGCCTATAACTCATTTCCATTGTTTCCTTTACAAATATTTATATATCTGACAGTTGTTTTCACTATTTTTTCACTAATTCTCACTGAGGTAAATAAGCAGTACATATTGCTAATTGTGATGCACACATTATAAATATAGTTGAGTATAGTAGATATATGTGTGTGTAGGCTCAGGAATTAGATTGCATACATTTGATATTTGATTCCATCTCTCTATATCTTATGAGCTATGCAAACTTGGGTAATTTCATTAATCTCTCTAATTGAGATTGCTCAATCATGAAGTGGGGAATAGGGAGCATTATAGTATCTATAGCCTGAAGTTGTTACATGGCATATATGATATGTTTGTTTGTATTAAAATTTTATTCATACTTTATATACTTGTAAATGTGTAGTGTCATGGGAATAGAAGACAAATAAGACCCAGTCCTTGCTCACTGGAGTCTTAAAGTATACAAAAGGCAACTTACATCAAAAACTCAACACATTGTTATAAACACTAAAGAGGAGCTGTTTTATAAATGTGTGGAAATAGGTATGGTTAATCCCACCAAGGAGAGTGAAAAGGTCAAGTTCAATAAATGATTAGTTGAAGAGGAGATATAAAAAGAATCTTGGATATGAAAATATGGTGAAGAAAAATGTATAGTCCTGTATGCAGTCCTGCAAAGTTGGAATAAAAATTTGAGGGCATGGAAGACCATGGGAAATCCTCAAAGGGAAAATATCTCTCTCTACAGAAATCAAATCTTAGAGAACATCTTGTTTTATAGAGGGTGAATTTAATGCTGTAGATAACAGAGAAGACAAAGTGTTCAAAGAGGACCTCAACATGAAAATATGCACATTATAAGGAGCTGGGGTTGCACTTATTTTCAAGTGTTTCAATATATGGTTCCAAGGGTATTGTCTCTCACTTATTATACATATGAATAGTTTCTAAGACAATAATCAAACAGAATATGGAATCTTGAGGGAATGGCCTGTTTTCTTATCTGCAAAAAGTAGTCATGCCAGTTGGTCAATGAACTAGAAGACTTCCATGTCCACATTCTGAGATATGTATATAAAATCTCATTTTAGAGATACAATCATTAAAGATAATAATTAACTAGTAAGAGATATTGAAACTGAAATAGAAGTAATAGGATTTTATCACTAACTAAAAGTAGGAGAAAGAGAAAATGATGTTAAGTACTACTGCTTCTGATGACTAGGAAGAGAAGGGAAAAGCAATTCATGATGATAATTATTGAGGTAAAAAGACCAGATTAGGAAATTTTCTTAATTAAATATTGGTAGGTGAAAGGAAAGGATAAAGAATTTGGTTTCGATCATGTCATATTTGACAAGCCATTTGGATATCTGCCTGGAAATATTCAGTATTTCTTAGTTTAGATGTTTGTCCCCAGAATGTGAAGAAAACTGGATAAACATATACATTAGAAATTGTGAACATAAGGGTATAAATTGAAATCTGAAGGGTGAATGAGATTACCTAAGAAAATGTGTAGAAGAAGAGATCAGTTATATATGATAACAACCAGCCTAACAACCCTATTGCATAACCTAGGATAAGAGGATCTGGCAAAGAAACCTAGAAATAAAACAGCAGTTGGCTGAATCTCCTCTCGTTTTTCTTACATGGGCAGAAATCCAGTACAGAATGCTTCTGAACTAAGAAATCAGTGTCAACAGTGCTCTATGTTGCATTGACTAATTGGACTCAGATGGGACCACTGGATTTGGAAACAAAGCTGACAATGGTAACTTTTGCCAGAGAATTTCCTTTAGTTGTGGAGGCAAAGAACTAGTAAGAGGGAAGGGAAAAAATAAGAAGTAGTGCTCTATGTCTAGTCTTCTCACTTCATTGTTATTCATTATCTTACATTGTGGTAAAATTAGATGGTTATTGACATTTCTGGGGATTTCCTATCAAAAATTTCTTTTTTTCTCCTCTCTCCTCCTTATCTGTCTGTTGGGAGGAGGAAATCATCAAGATTACCAAGACCAGTTTGCGACGTGTTATGCTAATATGAACCATGTGTCTGATCATGTCAGACTCTTGAATTATGTCCAAAAAAGTCCCCAAACTAACTTTAATTCCAACATTCTAGTGTTCAGTCATGTTTAAATAAAAGGAGATGTGTCAAGTGAGGCTTAAATTATTTTTCTGACTTGAATTAGTAAAGAAGGATATGAAAATATACACTGATCTGTTTCTCACTATTTAAATCCACAGGTTTTAGATGGGTAAACAAAAGAAAGAATTTGACACAATCACTCTCAAGAAAAACCATCTCAACTATAATAGTGTTATTCAAATAAAATATAGAATTCACTGTAACCAGGGTTGGGAGTATTTTAGTATATGTACTTTAAGATTACAAAATAAGTTGCTAACTTTAGACATTTCAGATTGTTTTTTCCTGCATCTCACCCACCTCAGGGGAACTAATTTCTTAAAAGGAAGACTTACATAAAGAAATTAAAGGGCCATGTAATTTATATCAAATTACCTATTATCCAGGCCTGGGACATACAATTTTATATATTCAAATATTTGAAAAACACAAAGACATTACTTCTCTGTTGGAAATCATGAATGTAAATGACTTCTCAAAAATATAGTATATTATTCAGTATTATTTTCAGAGAGTTGATTCAAAGTAGTACATTAGTAAGCATCATATAATCTGAAATTTGGGAAAGAGAAATTGCACTATACCTGGAGCTAAAATGAAATCTTTACCCTTTTTTTTCTAGACAGCTGTTCCCCAATCAAACCTCAGGATAATAGATTCTAATCATGAAAGTATGTTTACATGAAAGCATGTAAATAAAATGATGATACAAAGAATAATGTCTTTATTTTTTAATAGAATTTATAGCTCAAGGTTTGTGTCAAAAAGATTCCCTAAGTCAGCTGCAGTTCCTTAAATGACAAATGCTGGCCTGCTTTGAATGTTGAATTCAGTTTTGCTAGAAAAATGAACTCCTATCTCCTTATACTATTTAAAATTTTATCTCTTTAATATACTTCTAATATTTATTTTTAATTTACATTCAATTGATTTGTTGTTTTTCATGTAGTAGTTTATTGTTGTTCTACTTTGTATGTCAACAATCCATCTACACTTTGTACCATGAAAATATTGAGGTCAATTCAATATTTAACTACTGGACATAAACAATGTGCACATAGATACTTTTATGTCCATTAGCTTTACTGTCATAAGAACTGTTAGAATACAATTTACAAATCACAATAAATTAAATTACTTTGCATTGTAAATTACAGGTAGACAATTTTTTCTCACAGATGCTGTTGTTGAGTTTTGCTGAATTCCCATCTAGCTATAGTTTCCAACAGGACAACCCACATCTTGGCTGATATTTTTATTTGGGGAGTGAATAATGTGCAAATGAATCCATAAAGATATATTAAATGACATTTCATATAAAGACAATCATTCATTACGTGGTCTTTTGTGTCTGACTTCTTTCACATGGCATAATTTCTTTGAAGTTCAGCCCTTTGTAGCACATATCTGTACTCGAGTCATCTTTATTGCTCAATAGTATTGTATAGATGTTACATATTTTGTTTCTCCATTTATCAGTTGATGGACGTTTCGATCATTTCTGCTTATTGTGCTATTATGCATAATGCTTTTTTCTGCACTTTTCTTCAAATAAATTAAATCTCCTTCACAGAGTAACAAATCTGCCACAAATCTGCCAAATCTGCCAAATTTCAACTTTGTTGAGTTCCGTGCCTCCAACTAGAGAAGAATTTTAGTGCTACATAGCTGGGTAACTGGATAGTGATGTGGAGGCAATCCTGAAAAATTGCCACAGGTTCCCACTCTTCTGACTGAGATACAGGAAACTTAAATGCATCTTTCTCAAATTTCCTTGTCAGTTTCTAAAGACAGTAAGGAGATGAGCATAGATAGTAGCAAGGAAGGACATAGAAGGGATGAGCATACATAGAAGCAAGAAAGATTAAAATTACACATTAGTTAGGGAAATGAAGATTGTGTCTGAAATGTCAAAAGTGTCACCTGAGGTGGGAATTAAGGCTTGAAGGGCCTGTTCTGGATACATACAGTGAGGACACTTAAATGCCATATGATGAATTTTGGGTTTCTATCGTTAATTATGGATGTTATATGATCAGATTTGTTTTTAGAGAAATAACCTTCAGGTATGTGGTCAGTATACAAGTTGTAAAAGACTAGTACATGGAAATTGTACGTAGAGTTAAAAGATTTGTGTGTTACATTGTATTGAAAAATTGATCAAATCTTCTGGTGATTGTAGAAGTAGATTTTGGTGTAGATTTGGGACTCTCAAACTTTTTCATCCTTAAAATCATTCCAATTACTATCTAACATAAATTACCATTATTATAGAAATGCAGTCTTTATCATTCTTAACTTAATCTTCTAAACAGATCGCTAAATGTGAATTCTTATACACATATCTGACACTCCTCCATAGAACTATGGACTCACTACTGTAGAAAGCCCAACTTATCTCAGGACTAGGTGTAAGAAATGGGCATCTTCAACCTCCTGCAGAGTGAGGATTAATCTTCCATAATGGGCATGTGTGCAGTGTGAAATATTGCTTCATCCTTCCCTAAACGTTCTCACTCTAATTGTCCCATGGGTGAGTATGCTTACTTGAAAAATAATTATTGCTTTTGCTTCCAGAATTTCCAGTTCTTAGGAAAAGTTTTATTTAACCATCGGAGCAAAGGTATTTTGAGATGAGAAAAATGTGCTAAATATTTATACAATGACTAAGTCCTAATAAAATAATCATTTGAACAGGATGACCTGAGTTAGAAATAAAAATAATTGAGAATTGAAGGATTTCCTTAACTGGATTAATTTTCTCATCTTAAAAGTATGAGCGATATTTCATAAGGGATTCATAAGGATTAAAGAAAATAATATGTACCGACATCCTTAGTAAGCTATGCTAAATAAATATGTTATTGTGCTCATAACTATTTGAGGAAGCAGAAGTATCTTGTAAATAGAAACTGACCCAGTGATCTAGGAGCTCTCGTTTAAATTTGGACATTATAATTCAGTTTTTCAGATTTGCATAAGCCCTCATAGATGGGGAAATGTGTGCTTTTAAGGGGAACAAGGGCAAATGAGAAAAATTAGAGCAACTAAAAATATTTCTAAGGTAAAGTGCACTCAAACATCTTAAAGCTGAAGGTTGACAAAGCATTGCTCCAGTAAAATAACTTAAAACCACATTATTGTATATATTTACATATATATTTAATGTATACAACATGATGTTTTGGTGTACTTATCTTGATATATATGTGTGTGTGCATATAAATGTGTATATATAATTATTATAGTTAAGCAAGTGGACATATGAACCATTTCATTCGTTTCCTTCCTTCTTTAGTCCTGTCTCCCTCCCTCCAATCTCTCTCTCTCTCTTTAGCAAGAATACCTAAATCTACTCTCCTTGTAAATCATCAATATAATATTATTAATTATAGTCCTCATATTTGTATCCTAAGCATAAAGCATCCTTATGGAAATTTGAAGTTACTGTTGCACTGAGGTTAAGCATAGCAGCAACAAACTTTAAAGACAGTGCAACTACTAACTAAACATATTCAGCAGGAGAAAGGCACCTTTGTTTCCAAGTATTAACTATTAGTTCACTCTCCACTGTCCTAAACAAGATTTCTAGTTTTCAACAAAAATCACTAAGCAAATCAACAACAGGTAAAGACGAAGAAAAAAATGCACTTTCTCCAAACACAAATTATTCATTAGAATCAGGCTCTGATATTACACTAGATGTAGGAATCATGTGAAGGGAATTTTAATTAACTATAGTTAGTATGCAAAAGGACCTAATGACAGAGTTTTACAATAGGTAGGATGTAAAATGCACCAAAGAGATGGAAAGGATAGAAATGCAAAAACAGAGATTAATAACACCTGAAGGGAATCATATGTAGATTTCACAAAATGAAGAATTGAATTACCTTTGAAAATTAGTCAATTAAAATTATACAACTTAAGCGCAAAGAAAGGAAAGTAACAAAAATGATACAGAGCACTCAAGAGTTGTGGCACATTATAAATTGTTCTAATAAAAACCTTATTAGATTAAAGGAGAGAATGGAGAAAAAAATTTGAAGAAAAAGATAATTGCTAATTTTTTCCCAAAATTACAGGTACAGAACCACTAATTCCAGAAATTCTAAGAACACACAAGCACAGTACATCTCACTTTTGGAAACAGACATGCACCTACACATGCACACACATGCACACACAAACATGTAAACATTTCCACACACATTGACACACATGCATACATATGTACACACAAATGCACATATGCACAGAAACACACATAGATACAGATGTGCACACACACCACTTTGGCAAATTATATGAAAATAATGAAATTCAAAAACTTATATGAAATTAAGTGAAAAAATTATATGAAATTCAAAAAATTCAAAAGGAAAATCTTTACGTTATCAAGAAATGAAATGACACATATGGGATAAGTATAATAACATACTTATTTGTGAAAAATGTGGAATTCAGAAGACCAATGATAGGCTAGTTGAATGTGCAGGGGAAAAAACACTATGAAATAGTATTTAGTACATGTGAAAAACATTTCAAAATGAAAGAATAGAAAACTGAATAGGCCTATTATCTATGAAAGAAATTGAAATGATAATAACCTTTCAAACTAGAAAGCACCAAGCCCAGACAGGTTCACTTGTGGATATTAAATATATAAGGAATAAATTATGCTAATCTTCCACAACATCTTCTGGAAAATAGAAAGAGGGAATATTTCCTGACATATTTTATGATGACAGCATTATTCTGATGTGGAAAACAGACAATGACACTAAAAAAAAGTAATACTGTGGACCAATATGTCTCATGAAAATAGGTAAAAATTCTCAACAAAATATTAATAACTTGAACCCAACAGTGTATGACAAGAATTATGCACCACAACCAAGTGGTACTTATCTCAGGTACACAAAGCTAGCACAATGTTAAATAAATATCAGTTTATTATCTTATAAATATCTTCAAAATATCTAATAAATATCTTCAATTGATATAGAATATCTACAAAAATCCTAGAACTAACATAAGTTAAACTTATTCAAAAAATGCAAAACTTTCCCACTAATATGAAGAACAAATGAAGGCTCTCCTTTTTCAATGTTGCTTTTCAACATTATACTGGATGTCCAGTATAATGGACAAATAAATAAATATATCTACAGACTGAAGAAAAATTACATCATGCCATCAATAGTTTAAGAAAATGCTTTCAAAAAAATAAAATGCCCAGTCACATTTAAAAATCTCATCAAACTAAGAATAGCAAGGAAACTTCTTCAATTGATATAGAATATCTACAAAAATCCTAGAACTAACATAAGTTAAACTTATTCAAAAAATGCAAAACTTTCCCACTAATATGAAGAACAAATGAAGGCTCTCCTTTTTCAATGTTGCTTTTCAACATTATACTGGATGTCCTAGGTAATGCTAGACTAGAAAAGGAAATCAAAGGTATTCAATTTGTGATGAAAGATATAAAACTGCCTTAGTTTGCAGATGACTTTATTGTAGAAAAATCCAAAGCAATTAACATAAAAATTCCTGGAGATAAGCAATTATACTAAGTTTGTAAGTTTAATACATGCTAGAGACCATATGTTTCAGTCCTCTAAAGATTTCACATGTTGAAATCGTAATCCACATATTGATAGTATTAGGTGGGGCCTTTCATAGGTTTGGATTAGTGCCTCTATAAAGGAACATCTCCAGCCCTTCTGCTATGTGAGGATAAAAAGAGAACATGACCATCTTTGAACCAGACAGGCTATCGTCATATGTCAATCTGCTGGCATCTTGATCTTGGACTTATCAGGCTTGAGAAATAAATTTCTGTTGATTATAAGCCAGTGAGCCCATGGTTTTCAGCCACAAACAGATGGAATTTGAAAATAAAAAGGTATTGCCATTTCCATTAGAATCTTCCCAAAACAATGTATAAGTATAGCAAAATATATATAATATCTATATGAGAAAAACTAAAAAATCTTTGATGAAAGATATCAAATGAGAACTAAATAAATAGTTCATGTTCATGTGTAAGTACATTTAATAGTGTCAGAATGTCAGTTCTTCCCAACTTGTTCTATGGACTCAGCATAATACCAGTCAAAAATCTCAATAAGTGATTTTTTGAATATTGACATACTAATTCTAAAATGTATTGTTCAAAAGATTCAGAAAATTCAATTTAATATAGAAAGAGAAGAATCAAGTGAGAAAACTGACACTACCCAACCTCTGCACTTACTATAAAAATATAATAGTCAAAAATATGGTATTCACAAAATAGTAGATAAATATGTCAGTGGAAAAGAATAGAGAGCCCAGAAAGAGAGCCACATAAATATAGCCAAGAGATCATTGTAAAGGATAAAAGGCCGCACAATAAAACAAAAATATTCTTGACAACAAGTGATGAAACACCTGGATATCTACTGGCAAACAATCTAGATAGGCCTTAAATCCTTTACAAAATTAACTCAAAATTGATCATAAACCTAAATATAAAACACGAAACAAAAATCCTAGAAGATAACTTAGGAAAGAATCAAAATGATTTTGGTTATGGTGATGACTTTTTAAACAGAACGTTGAAGTCACAATCTAAGCAATAAATAATTCATAAGAAGGACTCCATTAAAATTAAAACCATGCAAGGCAATGTGAAAATAATAAAAAGGCAATTCAGACAAGCTTTTTTTTTTTTTTTGCAAAAGATGCATCTGATAAGTACTGTCACACAAAACATACAAAGAATTCTGAGACTTCGACGATAAGAAAATGAACACACCCATTAAAATATGGGGAAAGATATTGAGATATCTCACCAAAGAAAATAGCAAATTATACTATTACTACCCATCTGTTATAATAGCCAAAATCCAAAACACTGACAACAATGATAAATGCTACAAAAGAAACTCTCATTCAATACTGGTGGAAATGTGAAATTATAGTCATTTTGAGGGAAAAAAATGTCAGTTTCTTACAAAACTGAACATGCTGTTATCATACCACCATCAATAACTCTCCTTATTTTATTTATCCAAAGGAGTCGACAATTCATATTTATCTAAAAACCTGCAAAGAATTGTTTGTAGCATTTTATTTATAATTACCAAAACTTGAAAGTAACTAAGATATACTTCTTTAAAAGAATGGATAAATAAAATACGGAATATCTAGACAATTCAGTATTATTCAGTGCTTTACAAAAATGAGCTATCAAGCCATGGAAATACATAGAGGAAAAACCTATATATTGCTACGTGAAAGAAGTCAATCTGGAGAAGTGACATACCATATGATCCTAACTCCATGATATTAAAGAAATGTCAAAACAATGGAGAAAGTGAAAACTCAGTGGCTTACAGTGATAGTGGTTTTGGAGGATGGGAGAAATAAAGTTGAATGGGTGGATCAGAGAGGAATTTTAAAAAAGTAAAACTATTTTGTATAATTTAGCCGTGGTGCATGTATATGATCATACATTTGTAAAACTCATAGAATATATAACATCAAGAGCAAACCCCAATGTTAACTATCAACTTGCTGGTAGTAATGTGTCAGTATAGAGTCAATATTGTAACAAATGAACCACTCCGGAATAGGACGTCCATAGTAGGGATATTGTGCTGATGTGGGGACAAATGAGGTATGGAAACTCACCATATTTTATGTTGAATCTTGCTATAAATCTAAAAGTGCTCTAAAATAAAATGTATTAGTTTAAAAAATAAAGAAAATATTATTTCACATGGAGAAAATCAGAATTAATTCACAACAAAATTATCAAATATTAAAGAAGTTTCTTCAAGCAGAAGAAATATGAATAGAGAAATAAATATGGATTGAAACACAATGAAATGAAACAAAAAGTGAAATATATAAGTATAAAATAAATTTTTCTGACTTTAAGCTGACCTAAAAGATGATGATTATGTAAAGAAAAATTGTAATGCTGTATTTTATGTTTATAGCATATGTAAATGTGAAATACCATCCAGCTATAGCTTAATAGAGTGAATGCAAGAGTTGAGTATATGCTGCTGCAAGGTCTTTCATGAGATGTAGAATAGTATTATTTTAAGGTACATTCTGATAAATACTCATATCTCAAAAACTAGGACAACTCTTAATTTTCCGAAGGTATAAATAATGTCACAATAGAGGAAACAAAATACCATTATAAAATATCCAATTAATCCAAAATCAAAAAGAAAAGGAATTGATGGAACAAATGGAAAAGAGCAAGAAGTTAGATATTAATTAAACCTTATCATCTCTTTGCATTTGTATGGTATTAACACAGTAAATAAAAAATAGGGATTATATGTTTGATATTTAAAAAGGAAAAGCAATATACAACTAATTAGATGCAAAACCTTACTTTATAAAGATACAAGTAGGATAAAAGCAAAAAGATGGGAGAACATAAACTAAGCAAATGAACCAAAATATAACTGAAGTAGATTTATTAAAATCAGACAAAATAGACACCACAACAAACAATATTATCAGAAATAAAATTCCTGGTAATAACCTTATTACAATTAATTCCTGATAATAACCTTATTACATATGCAATAAAATACTCTTCAATTATGTAATCACTGACAGGACTTCAAGTGCAAGAGAAAGCATTAATGGAAGAGATACTTTTAAATCACAATACCACACAATAGCAGAATTAATATTCTTTGCATTTAACATGGCTAACTTATGGAACATACAATTTAGCAACACAGTATACTGTAGAGTACCAGTTGTTTATCCTCAGAATCAAGTGGCTGACCTAGAACTGTGATTTTCTGTTGTTTTCACACATTGTAAAAAAGTATTATACTGTGTATTGCTAGACTAGAAAAAGATCAAAATTCAAAATTTGAAGTATAGTTTAATGAAGATGTATCACTTTGAGATCATTGTACAGTTGAAAAATCACAAATTGAACTACATTAAGTTTGGGAATTTATGTAAATAAAAATTAAACCCACATACATATATTTTAAGAAAGAATTTATTTGATATCCAGTAGAACTAGTTAGATAATTCCTTGAATAAGATCCTTTGTTTAAATCCTTTTCTCTATGTAGTGTATGAACTAGAAGGCTATTAATATGCACATTTAAAAGTAGATGTTAGGAATTGAGCTACGGGAAAACAATATCTCTAAAATATTATATTAACAAGAAATAAAACTTATTTTTGTGATATCATTCCTTTTTACTCACCAAATATAAATCATATTTTAGCTTTCATTCTTCAAAGAATATCACATAATATTGCATGCTTATCCTCTTTGATTCATTTTCATCATATAAATAAAAAATATAATGAATTTTACATTCATTCTGACATCATTCTACATATTCTATTTAAAATGATAGTTTGAGCTATGTTTTGTGAAGATCGTCACTTTGTGCCAGCATTTTTGCCCAACAAACAGAATATTTACTCCAACTAGTAAAGTGAATGTTGTATTCAATTTTATGCAAATGAGAGTGTCTATGCTATGTTTTGAAACATTATCTCCAAATATTAATGAATTTAAAGTAACTTGTATTAAACCAGGAATACTACACCATGGTTCAGCTACTGTGTACATTTTCTTTTTATTTATTTTTCTTTATAAGACTTTTGGCATAGGCTTTGAATATTGTGTGAAATTTAAGACCAAAGCAGCTTTATATAAAAGATGCATTCATATGAGGTAGCCTTATAATGAATGTTCTAAATCGCTGTGAGCCCTGTAAATGAGAAGCCCTACTTTCTTTGCTGTCTCTTGAGAACTCATTAAGACAGCAAACATGTTTTTAGAGAAATCCAAATCATATGCAGAACACACTAGCCCTTGTATCAAGAAGATTCACAGCAGAGAAAAATACTATAACTGCTCAGCCAGGAAGTGGCATTAGAGATGCATTTAAGTGTATTGGCTCTTTCCACTAGGACTGCCAATTCCTGTTGCTGGATTTGAGTCTTAGTTAATCAATCCCCTATGTTGGTCCTTAATGATGTATATCTCATTATAGTCCACCACACAGAATGTTAGGCCATGAAGAGATTCACTGATGCACAATGAAACAAAAAGTGACTACAATTGAAATTTTGTGAATAGGGTGAAGAAAACACTATACAGACACTGATTCATGTTTTTTTGAAAACTGAAAAAAATAATATATCATCATCTTAAGTGTTTCAGATGCACTTAAGTTTCATATACATTACACAGTGTCTAAGTGAGATAGAGAAATAAAATATTCAAACTCATACAGAATTTCTTGATGTTTTTATTAATCAAAAAGTATATGTTAGCCGGGTGTGGTGGCACATACCTGTAATCCCAGCACTTTGAGAGGCTGAGACAGAAGAATCTCGAGTTCAAAGCCAGCCTCAGCAACAATGAGGTGCTAAGAAACTCAATGAGACCCTGTCTCTAAATAAAAACACAAAACAGGGCTGGGGATGTGGCTCAGTGATCGAGTACCCCTAAGTTCAATCCTCAGTACCAAACAAAAAAAAAAAGCATATGTCAACAAACTAGTTAATTGAGATTAGTGGGAAGAGGTCTTCCTCTTGCATTTGTGTTGTATTCAGAACCTAAATTTTAGTTTTGTAAGCCATATTATCAGGCCATGTCTATACAGATTAATAACAGTAATGACTTTATATAGTAATTACACAGGACACTTAAGATAATGCATTTGAAAGCACAGAACTTCTTACTCTTAAATAACAACATGTAAATATGCTGCATGCAAGTGTTAAACATATGATATAATGTACATCAAACCTGACTGATTATTTGTATACCAATTCACCATTTCATACTCTATTCAGCAATTTATATATATAGAATTTCACACATTTAATAAGTATAAATTCTTAAAGAATTTATATCTAATTCCAAAGATTGATATTTTCCATGAGAGTGGACACAAGCAAAAAATTATCTAATGAGATTTAGAGTTTATTAGGCAGATTATTAATTGCTTTTTGACTAAATACCAGCTCTTCTTGAGCTGCAAAGCTATTTTTTAAATAAATTTTTAATAAGTGCACTCATCCAGGAAGGGATAACATGGAAAAGTTCAGAAAATAAAGTGATGCCTGCCTACCTACTATGCTCAGCAGAAACTCTGGTAAATGGGATACACATGTTACAAACACATACATCTATCTAGGCAGTTAATAATAATGCAGTCAGAATGGGTGAATATAAATTTTATTGCCTCAAGAATTATGGGGCTCTCAAATGGCATAAATGCTAGAATAAAGACCTATGAAAAACCTGAACTTCTATAAAATCAATAGGAACACTGTTAAAAAGTGGTTGAGATAAGTGGATCAAAATTAAAAGGCAGAAGAAGGCAAACTAGAGTAAGGGTGCACATACCAGCAGTTCCTCAACTCAAGATTTAAAGCAGAAAACTTATTAAACAAACTTTAATAAGTTTTTGTTGAGAAACTTGAAGCTCACAAGGTATAGATATTACAACCAAGTAACACTCACAACATAGCTAAGAAACAGTGAATCTCACTCCACACATGAATTAACCCTATATGAGCCTCATCAATACTTTGACACATTGAATGCTGGAGACAAAAACTCCAAACCAACAACCAGGCCCAAAGTAGAGACAACCAAAGGGGGAACTCTAGTCCTACTCTTGAACACCTACATCAAAAACAGAGAGGTCACAAAGAGAACAAATAAAGATAATTGCAAATAAAAGGACATGCATTCACATCCCTCTCAACTGATGTGAAGTCCAAGATATCTGAAAACAAGAGGAAACAGGCAAATAAATCCCTCCTCAAAATTCACTATCTCTCAACAAAGGATTCCACAGATATGGAGGTGAATAAATTTCTAGTGCAATATTATAAAAAACTTTTTACTAAAATGTTCAATGAACTAAAAGAGATCTAAGCAATAAATTAACAGAGCAAATACAGGAGATAAAAAAAAAAAAAAACATTTTAATTTAAAAAAAGAAGACATTGAAATGAAAACAGTCAGAAACCCTGGAAATAAAAGACACAATGAATCAAATTAAAAATTTATATGTAAGCATCTCCAACAGATTAGGTTACATAGAAAAAATAACTTCAGACCTTGAAGATAGAACTTTAGACCTTGACTACAGGGCATATAAACTTAAATACCAGTAGGCAATAAAGGGGAAAAATAGACCATGATCAGAGCACACAAGAATTCTGTGACATCAAGAGAACAAACATGATCATCATTGGGATAGACAAAAATATGAAAACAGAGGCTAAAGGCATCAAGAACCACTTCAGTAAAATAGTAACAAAAAATTTTTCTCCACCTTAGAAATGAGAAAGATATTCACATATGGGAAGTATATAGGACCCCAAAGAAAATTAAAAAAATACAAAGAACCTTTCCAAGACACATCATAATAAAAATGCATAATATAGAAAATAAGAATATTAAAAGCTGATAAATAAAAATGTCAGGTCACATACAGAGAAAAATCAATAAGACTGACTTCTGACCTCTCAAATCTCCCTAAAATCAAGGAGACTTAGAATGAGATACTCCACGCTCTAAAAGAAAAAGAAAAATTGCCATCCAAGTTTGCTCTATCCAGAAAAGCTATCAATAGAATTTATGGAGAAATAAAAACTTTTCATAAAAATAAACTTTAAGAATAAATGACCATCAAGGCAGCACTGCAAAGAATCCTTAAAAATATACTGCACAAAGTGGAAATACAAATACAAACCTCAAAACCACAAAGAGATGAATATCCCTAGAACAGCAATCAACTAAATAAAAATAAAGACTGAATTAAACTGGGTGAGATGGTGCATGCCTATAATTCCAGTGACTTGAGAGATTTCAAAAAGGCCCTAAGAAATTTAGCAAGTCCATCTCAAATTGAATCAGGAAGATATAAAAAACCCAAATAGACCAATATCAAGCAATAACATTGAAACAGCAATTAAAATCCTTCCAAGAAGAAATGCCTAGTACTAGATGGATTCTCCTCTTAGTTCTACCAGACTTTAAAAAATGAACTAATACCATTCTTCCTCAAATTATATCATTAAATTGAAAGAGAAGAAACATTCTCAAAATATATTAAATGAAGCCAGTATAACCCTAATACTAAAACCAGAAAAGGACTCATCAAAAAAACAAAACAAAACAAAAAAACAAAACTAGAGGCTAATAACCCTAATGAAGATAGATGCAAATATCCTTGATAAAATATAAAAAAACTGCATTCAAAAACTCATCAAGAAGATAGTACACCATGATCAAGTGGATTTCATCCCAGAGATGCAAATTTGTTTCAGCATATGCAAAGCAATAAATGTAATTCACCACAAAAATAGAATTAAAAACAGGAATCACACAATCATCTCAATAGATGCAGAAAAGGCCTTTGATGAAATCCAGCACCCATTCATGTTTTAAAAATTATAGAGAAACAAGGGATAGAAGTAACCTACCTCAACATAAAGTCTATTACAAACCCAAAATCAACATCATATTTAACAGAGAAAAATTGAAAACATTTTCAAGAATATGACAAGGATATCTGTTCTTACTTCTACAATATAGTTCTTATAATGATAAACAAAAGCAATTGGGCTAGATAAGGAAATTAAAGGAATATAAATATGAAAATTATAGGTCAAATTATGTTTCCTGGTGACATGAATTTACATCAAAAAGACCCAAAAAACTCCACCCAAAACACTTCTAGAGCGGTTCAGCAAAGTAGCAGGATACAAGATCAACATTTACAAATCAATAGCTTTACAATACTCTCCGCAGTGATTCAGCCAAGAAAGAAATAAGGAAAACCATACCATTCACAATAATCTCAAAAAAAAAATAACAAAATAAATACTTGGAATTAATCTAACCAAGGAGGTGAAAGAGTTTTACCATAAAAATTACAGAACATTGATGAAAGAAATTAAAGAGGATTTTAGTAGTTATAAAGACTTCCCATTTTCTTGGATAGGCAGAATTAATATTGTCAAAATTGACATACTACTGAAAGCTTTATACAGATTCAATGCAATCCTCATCACAATACCAATGACACTCTTTACAGAACTACAGAAAATACTTAAATTCACTTGGAAGTATACAAAAATTAGAATAGCCAAAGCAATCTTAAGCAAGAAGAGTGAAGGTGAAAGCATCACAATATCTGACTTCAAATAATACTATGACAATATAAAAACAAAAATAGCATAGCTTTTGCATCAAAATAGACATGAAGATCAATACAGTAGAATTGAAGATAGACAAATCCACATACTTTCCTTGTACTTGATAAAGGTGCCAAAAATAAATGTTTGAGAAGATAGCCTTTTTAAAAAATGGCACCGGGGAAACTGGATAGTTATATGTAGAAGAATGAAAGTAGATCCTAGATCCCTCTCATCCTGCACAAAAGCCAGTCAAAGTGGATTAAATACTTAGGAATTAGACCAGAACTTTTAAAATTGCCAAAAGAAAACATAGGTCAGTAACCCAACATATTGGCGATGGCATTGACTTCTTTAGCAAGACCTCTAAAGCTCAAGATATAAAACCAATAATCAACAAGTAGGACAGCATCAAATTAAGAAGCTTCTACAGAGCAATGGGAAATGATTCAAACATGAAAAGTGACCCTTTGGAATGGGAGAATATCTTTGCATCTATTCCTGTGACAGGGGATTAATATCCAGAATATGTAAAGAAATAAAAAAGTCTAAGACCAAAACCAAAATGAAAACAAAAACAAACTAAAGAAACAACTCAATAAGTGGGGCAAAAAACTAAGCAGACATTTCTCAAAGGAAGAAACACGAGCAGTCAACAAATATATAAAAAAAATTGTTTAACAGCCCTGGTAATCAGGGAAATACAAATCAAACCTGAGATTTCATCTCACTTCAGCCAGAATGGTAATTATCATACAAATAATAATAAATATTGGCAGGGATGTGGGGACAAAGTTACGTTTACACGTTATTGGTAGGACTGCAAATTAATACAACCACTCTGGAAAGCAGTATAGATATTTCTCAAAAACTAAGAATGGACCTGACATATAATCTGACAATTCCATTTCTCAGTATTTATCCAAAAAACTAAAATCAGCATATCACGATGATATAGCCACATCAATGTTTATAGCAGTGCAATTCACAATAGCCAAAAGTATGCAACCATCCTATGTGCCTATCAATAGGCAAATGGAAGGAAATGTGGTATATATAACCAATGCAGATTTACTGAGCCATAAAAAAATAACAAAATTATAGCATTAGCCATTAAATGGATGGAATCAGAGAAAATCATGCTAAGTGAAATAATCCAGAATCAGACAATCAAGGGTCCAAAGTTCTCTTTCATATGCAGAATCTAGAGAAAATTTAGGGTAAAAAGGGGAAGATATCATAGAGAAAAGACCCACAAAGTAGGAGAATGAGGGGGAGGGAGGATGGATGGGACAGGGAAGGCATACAGAATGAAAATTATAAAATGATGTTATGTGCATGTATAAATATATTATGGTGAAATACATATATGTGTGTATATATAAGTATGTATATATATAAGTGTATATATGTGTGTGTATGTATATATATATCACCACCTATAAATATGTAAAACAATATGTAAATTATTGCAATGCAGAGCAGTAGAGAAGTGTAATGGGGGAAGGAGAAGTGGAGGAAAAGTATTATGCAAAATGAATCCAAATATTATGTAAAACTATAATGTACCAACAAAAGAAACAAAAGAAAAAAGACTGGATACAAATTAGACTATAGAAAAATAATAGAGAAAACAAAATGGTTATTTATTCTATGAGAAGATAAAGAAAATTGACAAATCCTTAGCTAGACTTACCAAAAACAAAAGGTGGGGATATATAGGATGAGCTGTACACAACAAAATTTTAAATACTTTAGTTGAAATGAAAAGTTTTTGAAAGAAGAAAATACTAAAATTGACTTAAGAATAAATAGAAAAAGAGAAATAAATATTGTAAGTAGACACTGAATTAGTCATCAAAACTCCTATAGACAAAAGCCCGGGCTGAGATGACTTTATTGGTAAGTTTGGCTGAACATTTAAAAAATTAACAATGCTTCACAGAACTATTCCAAAACACATAAGAAGAGGAAAGATTTTTAAAGTCATTATACAAGCTTATATTACTATGATACCAAGCTACAATAAAAATTACAAGCCATTATCTTTTCTGAATAAAGACAGAAAAATATTTAACTGAATGCCATCAAACTCTATTATAACAGGACAGTAAGAGTTCTTTATCATGGTCAAGTGGTATTCGTCATAGATATGGAAGATTGGTTAAAAATAAAAAAAATCCTTTAATGTAAAAACTATATTAATTAGAAGACTAAACCAAAATGATCATCTTAGTAAATACAGGAAAAAGAACTTGAAAAAAAATGTTCTTTATGACAAAAACCAACAAAAAAGCTTAAGTAATAGAAACTTTCTTAACTTGATACAGGTCATCTATGAAAACTCTATAGTGGCTTCATACTTAAGATGAAACATGAAATGCTTTTCTAAGATCAGGAACAAACTAAGTATATTTACTCTTAACATTTATATTCACACTGTATGGGAGACAATTACGGAAGAGAAAAAAATGAAAGACATTTCCAAAAGAACAAAAGAAATTAAAACCAGCTCTATTAACAGATGTCATGAACTTGGATGTAGAAAACCTCAAGGAATCCCCTAAAAATTATTACAACATATAAATGAGTTCAACAACTTTGCAGGAACAATACCAATAGCCATTAATTGTATTTCTATACTCTTACAATGAATACTTAGAAAACTGAATTAAAAACAATTGAGTTTATAATGGGATTTAAAAGAATAAACACATAGAATTAAATTTAATTCAAAAGTGCAATAATAATACATTAAAAAATACAAAGCACTCTTGAAAATAATTAAAAAGATCTAGATAGACGAAGAGATACAAGCTTATAAAATGGAAAGCTTTGAAAATCCAGTACTTCTTAAATTGATTGAAAAAATTCAGCAGAATTTCAGTCAATTATTTCTACAAAAATTAATAAGTGGTTACTAAAATTCACATAAAAATAAAAGGGGCCCAGAAGAGTTAAATTAGTCTTGAAGAAAGAAGAACAAAGTTAAGGAATTCACATTTCTTGTTAGCAAAACTCACTAAATAGCTATAGTAATCAAGACAGTGAAAAAGCCAGGCGCAGTGGCACACGCCTGTAATCCCAGGACTTTGGGAGGCTGACATAGGAGAATCGCAAGTTCAAAGCCAGCCTCAGCAACAGCGAGGTGCTAAGCAACTCACTGAAATTCTGTCTCTAAGTAAAACACAAAATAGGGCTGGGGATGTGGCTCCTGGTCGAGTACCCCTGAGTTCAATCACCAGTACCAAAAAAATGGGAAAAAAAAGACATACAAAATGATGACATAGAATTGGGTTGACAAATAAATATATTTGTGATTGCTATTGTTTGTATCTCCTCCCAAATTCAGTCGTGGAAACTTAATGGCCAATGTGAATATTAAGAGGTGAGTTGGTAGTCAGGGATTCTCTTATGGATGGGATTAGTACCTTTATAAAGAGGAATTCATTCAATCTTCCACTGTCTTCCACATAACAGTGTTGCTGCCTTCGGAGGATGTAGCAACAAGGCTCCATCTTGGAAGCAGAGAGCTGCTTTCATTAGACATCAAACCTGTTGGTCCCTTGATATTGTATTTCTCATTCTTAGAGCTAAGAGAAAGTGAATTTCTGTTTTTGAAAATTACCCAAACTATGGTAATATGTTTGTAGCTGCACAAGCAGACTAAGATAATAATCAAATGATTTTCTAGAAGCATGTTAATACAATTTAATGAGGAAAAAGAAAAAACAGACCTTTAGGGACTGGAGTTGTAGCTCAGTGGTAGAGCACTTGCCTAGAATGTGTGGGGTACTGGGTTCGATCTCAGCACCACATAAAAGCAAATAAATAAAATTAAGGTATTGTGTCCATCTACAACTAAAAAAAAGAAAAAAGAAAATCTTTAAAAAACCACAAAACAAAACAGACCTTTAAAGAAATAGTGTTGGGGGGTGAGGCTGTAGCTCAGTGGTAGAGTGCTTTCCTACCATGCGTGCGGTACTGGGTTCGATCCTCAGCACCACATAAATATAAACCAATAAAATAAAGGTATAAGCCGGGTGCGGTGGCTCAAGTCTGTAATCCCAGCACTTAAGGAGGCTGAGACAGGAGAATCGCGAGTTCAAAGCCAGCTTCAGCAATGGCAAGGCACTAAGCAACTCAGTGAGACCCTGTCTCTACACAAAACACAAAATGGGACTGGGGATATGGCTCAGTGGTCGAGTGCCCCTGAGTACAATTTCCAGTACAATACAATAAAATAAAATAAAATAAATAAAATAAAATAAAATAAAAAATGAAATAAAATTTAAAAATAAAATAAAATAATAAAATAAAAAATGAAATAAAATAAAATAATAAAATATAATAAAATAATAAAACAAAATAATAAAATAAAATAATAAAATAAAATAAAAATAAAATAAAATAAATTGTATAAAAATACAATAACATTAAGAAATGATGTTGGAACAATTAGGCCACCATGTGCAAAAGAATAATGTATGACCTCTAACAAATACTATATAAAAAATTAACTCATAATATAACAAATATCTAACTGTAATAGCTAAAACTCTAAAGTTATTAAAATAAAATAAAGGCATAAATGTTTATGACATTATATTTGGCAACAGTTTCATGATGTGTCATTTTTTAAAAAGCAATCAAAAAATATATATTGAATTTCTTCAAATTTAAAAATAATAGTGCATCAAACAATACTATGGGAAAAGTAAAAGCATAACCCAGAGAATGGGAGAAATATTTGCTGATAAATATGTAATGAGGGACTTGTATTGATATTATATAAAGAATTCTTACAACTCAGCAAGAAAAGACAAATAATCCAACTAAAAAATTGGAAAAGAACAGTTTTTTGTTTTTTGTTTTCCTTAGAGGATTCCAGCCAACAGTGCATCTGCACCCACCACGACTCACACTGACCCCACCTGCTACAGACATCAGAGACTGCAAAAGAACACTTCTTCACAGATATACAAGTAACTAATATGAACATAGAAAGATTCCCAACATCATTATCATATGCTTTCACTTTCATAAAATGGCTATAATAAAATTATGAACTATAACAAGAATTGGAAAAGATAAAGAGAAATTAGGTATAGAAATGTCAAATAGGACAGTTTATAAAATAGTTTGTCATCTTCTCAAAATTTTAAGGTTTGTTTCATGATATGACCTAGGAATTCCATTTCTATTCTCTACATATGAGAATTGAAAATATATCTCCAGATAAAAACATGTCCATAAATATTCAGAGCAACAATATTCAGAAAAGCCAAAAAGCACAAACAACCCAAATGTCCATCAGTTGATAAGTAGGTAAATAAAATGTGGCTTATACAATAAAATATTATTTAGTCAGAAAAAGGAATGATATACTGATATGTGCTACAACATAGATGGACCTTGAGGACTTTATGCTAAATGAAAGGAGCCAGACACAGATGGCAACATATTGTATAAATACCATTTATATGAAATGTTCAGTACAGACATGGATCCACAGAGATAGAAAGTAAAATAATAGTCTAGGACATTTAGGAAGAGAATACTAGAATAATAGACCAAATCTAACTATAATAGCTAAAATATAGCTAAAGTAGTATGCAATAGCAAAAATAGTTTCTTTACAAGGTAATGAAATACTCTAAATTGGATAGTAGTAATGGTTATACAACTTCGAGGTTATACTAACCCACTAAGGTGTACATTGTAATGAGACTCTTTTATGGCATGTGAAGTAGCTGAAACAACTGTTTAAAAAGTTTGGGGTGGAGAAGATAGGAGACTGGAGGAAATGTACACTCCCCAGAAGTGGCTTACCTCAAGATTTAAAAAGCAGGAAGACTGCTCCTCAGTGAGAGAGGTTGAAAAGTGACTTCAGACACTTCAAGTTTACAGAGTAAAGATCCTACTGCTGAGCCACATTCACAATTCAGCCAAGTAAAAGCAAACTTCACTCCACACACAAACTAACCCCACTGGAGGAGCCTCAATAATACTTTAACACAGAAAAGGGAAGATAAACCTAGAATATACAAATAATCTAAAAAGCTAATACCAAAAAAATCAAACAACCCAATCAATAAATGGGCAAAAGAACTAAACAGATATTTTTCAAAAGAAGAAACACAGATTCCAAGATGGCGACCTAGACGGATGTCGCGGTCAGTCTCTCCAGAACCAGTGATTGAAGTTGTGGGAATACCATCTCCCAGCCAGCTTCTGGACATCATCCTACAGTTTTCCCTGCAGGAATTTCACTTGTGTGTGTATGCAGGGCCACCAGGCAGCAGCGATTGCCACAAGCAGCAATTGTCACAAGCAGCGTGACTTCAGCAACAATGGGCGGCAGAGCTCCGCTGCTGGCAGCTCCACTGTGAGTGGCTCGGAGCCACAGCCCAGGGCCTGCCCCGGGCAAGGCCTGCTTCTACACGAGGGGGCATGGGACAGCACCTGGGAACAAACTGAACTCAACACAGAACACCATGAAAAGGCAGCAATTCCACCAGCGGCCCAGCCCAGAGTTACACCCTGCTGTAAAACCCACACCAAGGACACCAGCGGGGAAAGCACAGCAAGCAACGGACAACACCACCTACTGGAGGTGAAAGGAACCATATGTGTTTATTTACATTGAGACTTTTTTTTTTACTTTTTTTATTCTTATTTTTTATTTTACCCTTTATCTTTGTCGCCAAATATTTCTATTATTTAATCTTTTTGTTTTATTTCACTGCTCTTTTCTTCTTTCCTTTCTTTCTTTTTCCTTCCCTCTTTTCTCTCTCACTCTTTCCCTACCCACTAATCCCCAACAGTTGTGAAACCAAGTATTTGTTATACAGTAGGACATGGTAGACTGGGATTTCTGAACTATATACTAGAGTGGTATTATATAGTTTTGTAACTCCCACTTGCATATGTTTTTTTTTTCTTGCTATCTTCTCTCCTTGCTGTACTCTCTTTTCTTCCTCCTTACTGGTCTTCCCCAACTCTCGGTCGCTCTTTCTAGTAATAGCCAACTTCTCTTGGATTCCTTTTTCATTCTTTCTAAGATCTAATAACCATATCCTCACTTCCTACTACCCCAACAATCTATCCTACACCCCACCCTCAAGTTTCCCTGGCCAACAACAGAAACTATAGACCCTTGTGCAAACTTATTGTTTACATAATAGATTGTAAAGGAAACCATAATTGTTGTATATCGTGACTAAACTGTAAATGTATTTGGGAGCTATTAGCAACTACTTGGCTTGAAACTATATATTGCTTGCATTGAGATCAATCAATATTGGTCTCCCTTTTAAAAGAGAGGTATTGAAACCCTGCAGGGAAACTATACCTGTATAGGAGTAAAAACTGTAACATCTTGGATCAGCAGAGCTAGAAGGAAAGACATGCAATCACCAGGAAAAAACAAGGGAAGAAAGTGACTCAAACAAACCAAGATAACACACTATTAGAATCCATGGTCAGTACAGCAGAAGAAATGACAGAACAAGAATTCAGGATGTACATAATTAAAATGCCCTGTGACTTAAAAAATTATATAAGAGAGCAAGCCCAGTCAGCAAAAGACCATTTCAATAAAGAGATACATAGGCAAATACAGGAAGTAAAAGATCACTTCAATAAGGAGATAGAGAATCTGAAAAGGAACCAGAGAAATCCTTGAAATGAAAGAAACAATAAACCAAATTAAAATCTCAGTGGAAAGCATCACCAACAAATTAGACCACTTGGAAGACAGAACCTCAGATACTGAAGACAATATATTTAACCTTGAGAATAGAGTTGATCACACAGTGAAGACGGTAAGAAGCCATGAACAGAACATCCAAGAGCTTTGGGATAACATTTAAAGACCAAACTTAATAATTATTGGGATAGAAGAAGGCATAGAACTCCAAACCAAAGGAATGAGCAATCTATTCAATGAAATAATATCAGAAAACTTTCCAAATATGAAGAATGAATTGGATAATTAAATTCAAGAGGCTTACAGGACACCAAATGTTCAAAATCACAACAGACCTACACCAAGGTACATCATAATGAAAATGCCTAACATTCACAATAAGGAGAGAATCTTAAAAGCCACAAGAGAAAGGAATCAGATTGACATATAGGGGGAAGCCAATTAGGATCACTGCAGACTTCTCAATCCAGACCCTGAGAGCAAGAAAATCATGGCAAAGCATATATCAAGCACTAAAAGACAGTGGATGCCAACCAGTAATCTTATATACAGCAAAATTAAGTTTTAGGTTTCATGGTGAATTAAAACCTTCCAAGATAAACAAAAATTAAAAGAATTCACAGCAAGAAAGCCAGCACTACAGAACATTCTTGTTAAAATATTCCATGAGGAGGAAATAAAAAACAACAATGAAAACCTGCAGAGGGAGGACCTACATTAAAGGCCAATCAAAAGAGAAACCCAGTCAAGTTAAAAACTGAAGAATAAACAAAAATGTCTGGAAATACAAACCATGTCTCCATAATAACATTGAATGTCAATGGCCTAAACTCAGCAATTAAAAGACACAGACTGGCAGGTTGGATTTTAAAAAAAGACCCAACAATATGCTGCCTCCAAGAGACTCATCTCATAGAAAGAGATACTCACAGATTGAAGGTGAAAGGATGGAAAAATATTTATCAGTCACATGGACTGCGTAAACAAGCAGGAGTTTCCATCCTCATTTCAGAAAAGTAGACTTCAAACCAAACTTAGTGTAAAGGTATAAAGAAGGTCATTTCATACTGCTCAAGGGAACCATATATCAACAAGACATAACAATCTTAAATATTTATGACCCAAACAATGGGGCAGCCATGTTCGCCAAACAAACCCTTCTCAAATTCAAGAACCAAATAGATCCCAACACAATAGTATTGGGTGACTTTAACACAACTCTCTCACCACTGGACATATCTTCCAAACAAAAACTAAACAAAGAATCTACAAGACTTAACAGAACAATCAATGGTCTAGACTTAACAGATATATATAGAATATTCCATCCATCAACAAGCAAATACACGTTTTTCTCAGCAGTACATGGATCCTTCTCCAAAATAGATCACATGCTATGCCATAAAGCAAGTCTTAGTAAACACAAAAAATAGAGATCCTACCCTGCATTCTATCTGACCATAATGGACTGAAACTAGAAATTAATGACAGTTTTAAAAAAGAAGCCACTACAACACCTTGAGACTCAATAATTTGCTATTGAACAATGCATGGGTAACAGAAGACATCAGGGAAGAAATAAAAAAAATTCTTGGATGTTAATGAGAACTCTGATACAACATACCAAAATCTCTGGGACACTATGAAGGAGGTGCTAAGAGGAAAGTTCATTGCATTAAGCTCACATATTCAAAGATGTAAAAGTCAACAAATCAATGACTTGACACTACAACTCAAAGCCCTAGAAAAAGAAGAACAAAGTAACACCAAAAGAAGTAGAATACAGGAAATAATTAGAATCAGTGCTGAAATCAATGAAATTGAAACACAAGAAACAATTCAAAAAATTGATAAAACAAAAAGCTGGTTCTTCGAAAAAATAAAATTGACAAACCCTTAGCCACTCTAACAAAAAGGAGAGAGAAAACCCAAATTACCAACATTTGTGATGAAAAAAGAAATACCATGACAGACCCTGCTGAAATACAGAGGATAATCAGAAACTATTTTGAAAACTTATATTCCAGTAAAATAGAAAACCCTGAGGACACTGACAAATTCCTACAGACATATGACCTACCCAAACTGAACCAGGAGGACATTCATGACTTAAACAGATCAATTACATGCAAGGAAATAGAAGAGGCCATCAAGATCCTTCCATCCAAGAAAAGCCCTGGACCAGGTGGATTCTCAGCCAAGTTCTACAAGACCTACAAAGAAGAACTAATTCCAATACTCCTCAAATTATTCCATGAAATAGAAAGGGAAGGAACACTTCCAAACTCATTCTATGATGCTAGTATCACCTTGATTACAAAACCAGACAGAGACACATCAAAAAAGGAAAATTTCAGACCAATATCCCTGATGAACATAGATGCAAAAATTCTCAATAAAATTTTGGCAAATTGCATACAAAAAGCATATTAAAAAAATAGTACATCATGATCAAGTGGGGTTCATTCCAGGGTTGCAAGTTTGGTTCAACATACAGAAATCAGTACATGTAATCCATCACATCAATAGACTTAAAGATAAGAATCACATGATTCTATCAATTGATGCAGAAAAAGCATTTGACAAAATACAGCACCCTTTCATGTTCAAAACACTAGAGAAACTAGGGATAGTTGGAACATACCTCAACATTGTTAAAGCAATATATGCTAAGCCTAAGGCCAACATCATTCTAAATGGAGAAAAATTGGAAGCATTCCCTCTAAAAACTGGAACAAGACAGGGATGCCCTCTCCCACTGCTCTTATTCAATATAGTCCTTGAAACTCTAGCCAGAGAAATCAAACAGATGAAGGAAATTAAAGGGATACGAATAGGAAAAGAAGAACTCAAAGTATCATTATTTGCAGACGATATGATTCTATACTCAGAGGATCCAAAAAGTTCCATCAGAAAACTTCTAGAACTGATAAATGAATTCAGCAAAGTTGCAGGATATAAAATCAATATACATAAATCAAATGCATTTCTATACATCAGCAACGAGTCCTCTGAAAGAGGAATTAGAAAAACTACTCCATTTGCAATAGCCTCCAAAAAAATAAAATACTTGGGAATCAATCTAACAAGAATGGTGAAAGACCTCTACAATGAAAATTACAAGACACTAAAGAAAGAAATTGAAGATCTTAGAAGATGGAAAGACCTACCATGCTCCTGGATAGGCAGAATCAATATTATTAAAATGGCCATACTACCCAAAGCACTATACAGATTCAATGCAATCCCAATTAAAATCCCAAAGTCCTTTCTTATAGAAATAGAAAAGGCAATCATGAAAATCATTTGGAAAAATAAGAGACCCAGAATAGCCAAAGCTATCCTGAACAAGAAGAGTGAAGCAGGAGGTATCACAATACCAGACCTTAAACTTTACTACAAAGCAATAATAACAAAAATGGCATGATACTGGCACCAAAATAGACATGTAGACCAATGGTACAAAATAGCAGACACAGAGAGTAATGCACATAAATACAGCTATCTCATACTAGACAAAGGTGCCAAAAACATTCATTGGAGAAAAGATAGCCTTTTCAACAAATGGTGCTGGGAAAACTGGAAATCCATTTGCAGTAAAATGAAACTAAACCCCTACTTCTCACCATGCACAAAACTCAACTCAAAGTGGATCAAAGACCTAGGAATTAGACCAGAGACCCTGCGTCTAATTGAGGAGAAAGTAGGTCCAATTCTTCATCACGTTGGATTAGGCCCCGAATTCCTTAACAAGACACCTATAGCACAAGAAATAAAAGCAAGAATCAATAAATGGGATGGACTTAAACTAAAAAGCTTTTTCTCAGCAAAAGAAACTATCAATGAAGTGAACAGGGAGCATACATTCTGGAAGCAAATTTTTGCCACATGCACATCAGATAGAGCACTGATCTCCAGGATATATAAAGAACTCAAAAAACTTAACACCAAAAAACCAAACAACCCAATCAATAAATGGGCTAAGGAGCTGAATAGAAACCTCTCAGACGAAGATATACAATCAATAAACATATATATGAAGAAATGTTCAACGTCTCTAGCCATTAGAGA
This sequence comes from Geosciurus inauris, assembly GCA_004024805.1. Classification (NCBI taxonomy): domain Eukaryota; kingdom Metazoa; phylum Chordata; class Mammalia; order Rodentia; family Sciuridae; genus Geosciurus; species Geosciurus inauris. The sequence goes on along the minus strand of PVHX01003270.1, from coordinate 2,442 downwards.
AATGCAAATCAAAACTACTCTCAGATTTCATCTCACTCCAGTCAGAATGGCAACTATCTAAAATACCAGCAACAATAAGTGCTAGTGAGGATCTGGTGAAAAAGGTACACTCAAACATTGCTGGTGGGATTGCAAACTAGTGCAACCAATCTGGAAAGCAGTATGGAGATTTCTTAAAAAACTTGGAATGGAACCACCATTTGATCCAGCTATCCTACTCCTTGGCCTATACCCTAAAGACTTAAAAACAGCACACTACAGTAAAGCAACCACTTCAATGTTTATAGCAGCACAATTCACAATTGCAAAACTATGGGAGCAACCCAGATGCCCTTCAATAGATGAATGGATAAAGAAACTGTTGCACATATACACAATGGAATATTATTCAGCAATAAAAGAGAATAAAATTATGGCATTTGCAGGCAAATGGATGGAATTGGAGAACATTATCCTAAGTGAAGTAAGCCAATCCCAAAAAACCAAATGCCGAATGTTCTCTCTGATTAGTGGATGATGACACATAAGGGAGGTGGGAATGGGGAACACAGGAGAAATGGAGGAACTCTGGATGCAGCAGAGGGGATGTGGGGGGAGGGAAAGGGGAATGGGTATAGTAAAGATGGTTGATTGAGATCGTCATTGCCATCCTTGGTGCATGTATGAAGACACACATGGTGTGACTCTATCTAGTTTGCAACCAGAGAAATGGAAAAATTGAACTCTATATATGTACTATGACTTGAAATGCATTTAAATAAATTATAAAATAAAATGGATGGTTGTTGTTAAAAACTGCATAGTGCTAATGAAAAAAAAAAAAGAAAGAAACAAATGGCCAACTGATATATTTATATAGATAGATATTATATGTATATATATGTATATGTATATAAATGAGTCAATAATGCTAATAATCAGGGAAATGAAAATAGAAATATACTAAGACCTCATCTCACTCCAGTCAGAATGGCAATTCTAAGAATACAAATAGTAAATGCTGAAAATATGGGGAAAAACATATAGTCTCACATTTTTGGTGATGCAAAAATGTTTTGCTTTGCACACACACTCTGCAAAGCAGTATGGAGATTTCTCAAAAAACTAGGAAAAGGAGATAGAGAGGGAGGTAGGAGGGATGGAAAAGAGAAAGAGATACTGAATAAATTTAATAAAATAATGCTATGTACATGTATAAATATACCACAATAAATTCCACCTTTATGTAGATCTATGAAGAACCAATCAAAAATAAATAAATGAGCAAATGGAAGTTAGTATAGTAGAAGGGGAATAGGGAAGAGGAGGAGGGGAGGGAAAGAGGGGCCACTATGCACTGAAATGGACTAAAATTAAATTCCATGCATGTATGATTATGTCAAAATGTACTCAACTATTATGTATAACTATAATGCACTAATAAAAGCATTAAAAATGTATGGGGCTGCCATAGGTTTTACAACACTTTTAATGATTTTTGAGCATTTGGTGGTTTTTAACATATGATAAAGTAGAGAGCAGTGCAATTTATGTTGGAAATACAAGGTTAGCTTTTGAAGTATCTTCAATACCATGATAATTAATTCATGCCTTATTCTGTGTAAAATTATGAATTCTCAAAGATTTTTAATTGGAAAATTACAAAAACAGATTCATGTTAGACTGATTTTATATCCTTCAGGATATATTTCAAAAGAAAAGAAATGATGATGACAGTGTAAATGTTAACACAAAAGTTAAATTTATATTGATATTTTAAATATTATTGATACTGCATATAGTTTATCAAGGGTTCAGGAATTTAAAATGGCAGTCAATGATGGGAAGAAAGTTAAATGTATCCAATCAGGCCAGAGGTCATACTTTGTTGAAAGCAGTAGCTCAGGAACACAGAACTGAGTACTTTTGTGAAGACACTGATGACTTGGGATAACTTTTGTAGAGTCACTAAAACAACTTAATCTGTAATATTTTAAAATGTGAAAAAAACATTACTGACCAAGCTGCACAAACCATTGCTATGAGAATTGTGTATCTTCACAATATGTTCCCTAGAGTAGAAACAAAACAATTCTGTAAGAAAGTAATAATTAGACCAGGTGCAGTAGCATATGCCTGTAATCCCAATGAGTTGGGAGGCTGAGGCAGGAGCATTGTGAGTTCAAAGCCAGCCTCAGTAACTTAGTGAGGCACCAAGCAACTCAGTGAGACCCTGTCTATAAATAAAACATAATTTAAAAAAGGGCTAAGCCGGGCGCGGTGGCTCAAGCCTGTAATCCCAGCACTTAGGGAGGCTGAGACAGGAGAATCGCAAGTTCAAAGCCAGCCTCAGCAATGGCGAGGCGCTAAGCAACTCAGTGAGACCCTGTCTCTACATAAAACACAAAATAGGGCTGGGGATGTGGCTCAGTGGTCGAGTCCTGAGTTCAATCCCCAGTACCA